>PVLD010010362.1:0-71162 GCA_004027595.1 Dinomys branickii
CCATTACTCCAAAGTGGAACCCTTCCACTGCTAATTATGTGACATCCTGGCTACTAGGTCCTCCAATTCATCTGATCTAGTATCTTCAATCATCAACAGGAATTAGCACCGTTGTAAATGAATTCCATTACTCCAAAGTGGAACCCTTCCACTGCTAATTATGTGACATCCTGGCTACTAGGTCCTCCAATTCATCTGATCTAGTATCTTCAATCATCAACAGGAATTAGCACCGTTGTAAATGAATTCCATTACTCCAAAGTGGAACCCTTCCACTGCTAATTATGTGACATCCTGGCTACTAACTGAATTACCCCTGAGGGCAATTTTCCTTTTTTTCCTGACACAGCAAGAGGTGATCAGTACGCAAAGCTTGAAACCCAGGATCCTGCAAGGCTTATCCTGTGGTCAATGCTCCACTGCAAAATGAGACTGTAGCCTGGCCTAGGGATATGAAGTCCCATACATAGGTTCTATGGGGCAAATGGAAGCCTTGAGACATCAGGAGGTTGCCAGGGGAACAGGGTATCTTTGAAAGGGCAGAATGGGCCCAGCTGAGGCTATACAACCAGCAGCTGAGATAGGGAAAAGCCCACATAACCTCAGCCTGGTTAAATAGGCTCTCCTTCACTTGGGTCCTGACCCTATGTCAGGTTCCAGAGAACCAACATCCCTAGCTAAAATCCTGACCCACATACGATGCAGGATTTTCATCCTTCTCAAAGCTGAAAACCACCAGGATACTCTTTTGGGGACTGGCCTTCCCAAGGACCACCATATCCTCCTGTCCCAGAGATCAGCATGGGTGTGGTAAAAGCATCCAAGCCAGGAGATGGACCCTAAAAAACATGTACTTCTGGCTGCACAGACGGGGCTTCTCCTTGTTTCTTCCTGACACTAGTGACCACCAGCACTAGGATGGAAGCTCTGAAATCAAATGCTGTCCCAGCCAGGTACTAATGGTCGTTCCCTGGTGAAAAATTTGAGAGTCACAGAGCACTGCAGCATGTTATGATCATAGATCTATCAAGGTGACAAGAAGAAGCAGCAGTCTAATGGTCAAATGTCACCTTCTGAGGATGCCAGAAGGAAAAAGGGCTTGATACAGATTGAGGCTTGGAAGGCCAGCCCAGGGCTAAACCATGAGCCCCAGGCCATGGAGACATCTTCCAGGTATAAAAACTCACCGCACTGTAGTCTTTGGGCTCTACCTCCAGCCAGCAGTTATAGTTGCTGGAGAGGCCCAGGCCCAAGGAGGTCAGAGGTGGTTGACTGCAGACCACATGTTCTTCTTCCTTCCTAGGCCCACCCTACCTCTAGAATAAAGGGTGGCAGCTTCTACTCTGGGGTCCCACATCCTCCTATCCACTGGGTGTCACATGAACAGGTACCATGGATTGTGCAGGTGATGCCTACCAAGGGATAATACTCAGCATTAGCTCAGGATGGGAGGGAACATGGGGAACAGGCTGTGTCCACATGGCTGGGACAGGGGAAATGGTGGAAACATGGTCTTCCATGCAGCCCCCTGACCCCAATTATCTATCTACACCCTAAAGGGGGAGGGGCGCTGGCAGCAGACACTGGGCAGTGGCTTCAAGACTACAGACACACAGGAGGAGACATGCAGAGAAGAGTCAAGCAAAGGTATGGGAAAGATCCACATGATTTCAGTCAGGATTGTTGACCTGTGGCATCTGGGCAGGAAAACTGGATGGGAGGCACTCCCAGAGCTGATGGCAACCAGGGCGAGGCCTCTGGAGCAGCAGTCAGCATGTTCTGTTCCTGCCTGCTGTGTATGTAAGCCCTGGGCACACAGTCTCATGGGGACACAGAGCAGGGGCACAGACACACATGGGAACAAGTAGCACTGTCACATAATGAGCTGTCACTGTGGGTGACAATTAGGAAAAATGCCTAAGGTGGTTGCTTAGGCAGGTTGAGAAAATGGCCAAGGAAATCTGGACCATACACACCCAGCTTTACAGTCCCTGGTGCATAGGGTCACTCCAGAGGCAGGGCCATGTATCCACAGAAAGAGCCCTGTACGCGGCCAGGCAGGCCAGAGGAAGCATTGACACTCAGGGCACCACAAGTGGGAATCTAGCTGGTGAGAGCCTCCTTCTCACTGAGAAGAAGACGATCTCATTTTCTCCATGTAGTCGGCGGCAACAAAGGTCAACATCACAAAGATATTCAGCCATGCTGACATGATCCACATAATGAGGAAGATGGTACCATGAGGCCGAGAGTAGACAGTTGGTAAGAAGGACATAGGCACTAGATGGTGAGCTCAGGATGTACAGACTGTGAAACATATAGACCCAGGGCTTCCTGTCACCTTTCCTGCACTCAGACATTAATAGGTGTGGCTGGCACACAGTAATGGCAGAGGTGCTGGAGGCACCTCCACTACCCACCTGTGTACAGCCACACTGAATCTGGCATAGGTACAGTGGCTAGGACACCACAGAACAGAGACAAGAGAAGGGCTGGGGCCTTAAGTCCCTATAAACCCCACCCATCATACCACCTGTGTGCCATGTAGGTACTAGGGGAATCTTTGTTTCCTTGCCCCCCACGACACCTCTGTCCCCATTTTTCCAACTCAACGTGAAGATGTGGTCCAACTTCAGGAACTGATGCTTCCCTGACCACAGTGCAAAGGGTATGAGGTGGCCCAAACATGGGCTGTGGCCTTGGTTTAGAGGTGCCAAGGACAAGGGAATCATATTCTCACTCACCAGAAGTGTGGCAGAGGGAACTCCGCAGAAAGACTTTCTGGAACAGATGCTGCCTGAGCCCTGGGGTGGCCAAAGCAGGGAAACTAAAGAGGCCTCCAGACCTGAGAAGACACAAGAAGGCCCGGGTACCATTAGACATGGCTGCTAAGAAGCCCATGTTCAAACTGCACGCACATTCTGGTTCCCAGAGGCTGTGCTCCTGCTTGCAGGAAGATGGAAGAGACTCATCCCTCTTCCTCACACAGAGTATGACCAGCCATCCAGATGCTGTACGCAAAACAAACTCACCCCTGAAAGGCAAGGAAGAAGGCAGGGCAGCCAGGAATGTTTGTGTGACTGCTCAGTGTTCCAGAGACAGAACTGAATAAGCCAGAAACCAAGAGACCCCAGCAGGCAAAGGAAAACCACCAAAAAAGCATGGCCTCATAGGTCAAAGGACCAAAAGGGCAGCCCAACAGGACAAGACAGTTGGGCAATAACTGCCGCCAGCCAGCCAGATATTCAGAAGAGGCACCTCATGCATAGCAGCAAGTCCAAACAGGGTTTCCACCTGCCTGTAGGTAACCAGGTACCTCAACCCCTGCCAAGGTGGCATGAAGTAAGGCAGAAAGTTAGGACATCCCACCACCATTAACAAATTTGCCTTTCACCCCAAAGGTTGGTGTAGCCAACATGGGTAGTCTGGAGCATCACAGTTGCCTGGCAGTCACAGGCAGTGTTCCTCACATACAGGCTGATGTCAGAAGATAGCAAGTGGAGAATCAGGATGTTCACCACTGCTCAGTATTAGCCAGGCTACCCCTACTCCTGTGTCACTGGAGGCCACATAAAAGGCTAGGACTCCCAGCAGCAACAGAAGCCTCTCCATTTGCACATCAACAAAGGCCAGATGGGGCTCCTGAACTCACCTCCACCTGGCAGGAGTGAGGTGACTCCCTGACCTAGCTTCCCTGTGGAGGCAGCATCAGAAAACACTAGCTAAGCAACAAGTTAGATTCAAATAAGATCCATCATTTCATAGCACAATGCAAAAATGTCTGCGCTTCAGTAGAAAAATCACTCATCACGCCAAGAATCAGCAAGATCTCATGCTGGGAAAAGACAATGACTTGATGCCACCAAGGCAAGTGAGAGAAGTTTAATGTAACTGATGACAACGTTGCTGTGAGAGATTACAAACATGCTGGGAACAGAAGAGAAAATAGAAGATAGAGCAAAGAAACGGAAGATCTCAGGAAAGAAAGCAAAGACAGGAAAAAGAACTGAATGGAAATCCTGGAACTGAAAACCACAGTAATTGAAATAAAAAGCTTAGCAGACAGATTCTACTGTGGAACAGAAAGCATAGAGAAAAACAGTGAAATGGAAGATGGAAAAACAGAAACCACCCAAATTGAGCAACAGAGAGGAAAAACAGACTGAAAATAAGCAGAAACTCAGAGTTGTGATATTATGACAAAATATACAGCATGCAACTCTTTGTAATCCCACACGGTCAGAAGAAACAGGAAACGTCTGAAAAAAGTACTCAAAACTTATCCAAATTTGGCAAGAGATACAAACCTACAGATTCAAGAAGAGGATGAATCCCAAACAGGATAAATAAAAGAAAACTCACAACAACATACACTGTAACTAAACTTCTGAAAATCAATGATGAAGAAAAGGTTCTGAAAGTAGCCAGAGAAAATAAAACCTTACATACAGGAGACAGGACAATTGGAGTAACTATACTTCTCATCAAAAACCATGCAGGCCAAAAGAAAGTGGTGTGGCATTTGTCAGGTGATTAAAAAAAAAGAACTATTAATGTGTAATTCTATTAAACAAATATAGTCTAAGAATGAACAGAAAAATCAAGATCTTCTCAAATAAAGAGAACTAAGAATTCGTCACCAACAGACATGCTCTGAAATAACAGTAAAGAAACCTCTCCAAACAGAAACAATAAAAAAGGCAATGTTGGAACATCAGGAGAAAAAGATACAGTAGGCAAAAAATATGGTACATATAAGAGGCTTTCCTTCTCAAATTTCCCAAATTATGCTTAACAGTTAATTGAAAATTATATAACATTCTGATGTGTTTCTAAATGGGCAAAGGGGAAATATTTGATAATAATAAATGGGAAAAGATGAAGAGTCATAAAAGCAATACATTTTACTTGAATTAATATCACAATAGAAGGTGATAAAGCTAGATATATATGATGTAATGCCTAGAGCAGCCACTTTAACAGCTATTCAAAGAAATGCACTCAAAAACACAACTCAATATAGATAAATAAAAATAGAACTCAAAATGTACAAATAACCCACATGAAGGCAAGAAAAAGAAAGCAGAAAGAACTGAAAGAACATAAGCTTTAACATATCAGTAACTGCAACAGATATAAATGGTCTAAATAAACAATTAAAAGAGCTTGGAACAATAGATTTTATAAGACACATTTATATGGGGTCTACAGGATACTGACAGGCAAGATGAAAGTAAAAAGATGAAAAATACATTACACAAACGTAATTCAAGCAGGCATGACTATATTAATATTAAGTAAAGTAGACTTCAGGGACAAGAAAATCAACACAGAGCACACTGAAACTGATTAAAGGGTAATCTGAAGGAGAAGAATCTGCACTTGTACCTGGAGACTTCCACAAATCTCTCAACAACTGACAAAACACGCAAGACAGAGAAATCCGCAAGGCCACAGAAGAGCTCCACACCCCCAAGCAAGGGGACTGGGTTGATAGAACATTCCACCCAACAACAGAACACATGTTCTTTGTGGCTATGGTCATTTGTAGCACTGAATGCACATGTTTAAAACAAAGAAGAGTCTCAGATCAGTTTTGAATTCTACCTCAAGGAGCTAGAAAAAGGAAAGAAAAACTTTACACAAACATTTGTGGCAAGGTAGAACCAGAGGACTTCACACACAGTGAAATGAGCCAGGCATGGAAGCTGAGTCCCACATGTTCTCATTCACCTGTGGAAGTGAAGACAGGTGACCCCACAGAACCAGCAAGTAGAACAGAGGTCAGCCGAGGCTAGGAAGGGTGGGGCAGAGTGGGGATGGCGCCCAGGAGAACAATGGGCGCAAAAACATGAGCAGTGGGGAGAAGATCCCTAAGGTTAGATTGCACAATGTATAACACCAACTGTTGTCCACATAATTAAACTAATTAAACAACTAAACATTTCAAAATAACCAGAGATTTAAAAGGTTCTCAATACATAGATATAATATGTGAAGACAGAAATGTTGAAACTGACCTGATTTGATCACTGCACACCATGTACATGTGCTGAGTTATACTGTACCCCAAAAATGAGGGAAAAAAAGTCAACTAAATCTTTTTAAATGTAAGAACATAGGAACAGAAAAAACTTGAAAAGCATAGTAATAAAGAAAATTCAATGAAACCAATGTAAGTCAATCACATTGACCAAACCCTAGGAAGACTGGTAAAGAGAAAAGAGAAAAGCGAGAGAGAAAGAGAGAAAGCCTCACCACAGACACCAAGAGGATGAGTTCTACACACATACATCTGAAAACAGACAAAATAAACTAACTGTCCCCAAACCACAAACTATAATAACTTGCCCAATATGAACAGGTAATTTGAATAATTCCACTATTAAGGAAATGGAATTCATTAGTTTAAAACTCCCAGTTTTATAAGAAAAATAAATTGCCAGACTCATAAGGTTTTATTGGGCCGTGAAGGATTGGAAGAAGAGTTTAGACCAACTCTACATTATACCTTTCAGAGAAAAGAGTCAACACCACTTTCCAGCTCATTTACAGAGCAAGTGGTACCCTGGTACTGAGGCAGACATGACACAGTCAGAGACCACCATGGGGATGGGAAACTGGCAGAATTCTGGGCCCTTACCTGCTGCTCACCAAAAGCATGACTTGTGTCCTGTCCTGGGACAGTCACCCATTCTTACTAAGAAGCGGGACTCTTGTGCCTAAAGATGCCCAATAGGTAACTAGAAGTAGAATAAAGCTTGACCTTTATCTTGTATCCTTTGTTACTGTAAATCTTGGGTCAAATCTTTCCTTGGCTATGCATAGGGATGTGTTGATCATTTAGGCAGTCTGGCTGGATATGCCTGATTAACACTGAATTTACATGATCTCATCCCCCTTCAAGATTGAGAACACTAAGATAAAAGGTTTACAGGGGCATTCAGCTATACCCTGAAGATTGGAGTCATTGTCCTAAACTTGTGATCACCTGTCCAGAAAGGGTGGTGCCCCATATGACTGAGACCACCAGAGAGAGACAATCTTTTTCTGGGGGTGAAACCATCTCTCAGCTATAAAGGCTACAGAACTCTGACATCAGGACTGAGGTAATGATCAACTGGACCCCAGCCCACCAGCTAACCCTTGAAAGCTGACCTTCTGCCTTTGCAGACAGACCAGTCTGAGCCCCCGTGTCAATGTGCCCCTCTAACTACCTAACCTGGAGTCTTTTTCTATCTTTCCTGTACCTTTTCAATTAAAGCTTTCTCCTATAAATTTATGCCTCAGTTTTAATTTCTATTTCTACTATAGCAAGGAACCATGCTAGCTGGCAACAATACCAAAACCGGACAGTGAGTGACAGGAGGGAGAAAGCGGAGGAGAGGGGAGGAAAGAGACAGACAGAGACAAAGAGACAGACAAACATAATCAGACAGACAGTCAGACAGCCAGAGAGAGAGAGACAGAGACAGAGAGGCTGACTATAGATCAGTACTCTTCAGAGTAGAAACGCAGAAATTCTTAACAGAATGTTAGCAAATAACATTCAAAATATATGAAAAGAAAAATACACCATGACCAAGTAGGCTTTACTCCAGGGACATAAGGCTGGTTTAATCTATGTAATCCAGAGAAAGCATTTAACAAAATTCAGCATCTATCTGTGACCAAAACTCTCATGAAAATCAGACAGGCATTTCCTCAACTTTAAATAAAGACTACTTAGACACCTACAAAAATATCAGCTATTACACTAAAAGTGAAAGACTAAGTGTTTGCACTCTACTGTCAGCGACAATGCAAGGATGGCTGCTCTCAATGCTTTTATTCACAAAACACTCTGACAAGTATGATAAGATAAAAGAAAAAATGAAACCAAAGACATACAGATTGGAAAAGAAAGAAAACTATGCCTATTTGTACCTGGCATGATCACAGAAAACCACAAGGGAGCTACAAGAACAAAAACTTCTAAAAATTGTAAATGAGTTGGACAATGTCACCAGGTATGTGATCTACATATACAATTCAACTGTATTCCCACATATTTGGACAAGAAAATCACACAAATACAATTCCACTTATAGTTACTGGAAATAAAAGACACTTAAGTGAAAGTCTAATAGAACATGTATGGTGCTTCCATGCTGGGTCTACACAGCGCTGTTGAAAGGAATCAAAGAAGATCCTAATAAATGAAGAGATAAATTCTTCATAGACTGAGAAACTCGACACTGGATGTCAGTTCTTCTCAAACTGATACAAAGGCTAAACACAATTCTAAAACCTCAGCAAGATACCTGTGTAGATATAGACACTGTGGTTCTCAATTTTACATGGCAAGGCAAAGGAGCAAGAATTACAAGAATGTGCAAAATAAGAATAGAGGAAGAATTGGACTACCCCATCTCAGGCTTATTATTTAGCTACAATCATTGGGGCTGCCTAGCTCTGGTGCAGGGAGAAGGACATGGCAACAGAGCTCCCATACAAACACACCAAGAAACCCAGCTGGTCTCTAGCAAAGGTACCAGCATGGTTCAAAGGGAAAACGTTGACTTCACAACAAATGGCAGTAGAGCAACCAGACAGCCAGAGGAAAAATAATGAACAACAACCTAAGTTACACGCCCTGTATAACAATTAATTCACAATGAATCATGGCCGTACTTGTAGAAATAAAAATCTTTTAGAAAAAAATATAAAATTTTCAGGATCAGGCAACACATCCTTAGACTTGTTGCTAAAAGTAAAATCCACACACAGAAAAAATGCTAAGCAGGACCTCATATTAAGGTTAAAAATCTAAGCTCTGTAAAGGACCCTGGTAAAAGAACAAAGACAAACCACAGAGTGAGATGCAGTGTTTGCAAACTACATGTTTAACAAAGGCCTGTATCTGTAATAGATAAAGGTCTTACAAAACTTAGTGGTAAAAACAAAAACCACAACAATACAATTAAAACAAGGGCAAAAAAAGGCAACGATACCAGGCATGGTGATACATGTAATCCCAGCACCTACGAGGCTAAGGCAAGAGAGGATTGCTCTGAGTTCAAGGCCAGCCTGGGCTATATAGCGGGATACTTTCTCAGATAGATAGATAGATAGATAGATAGATAGATAGATAGATAGATAGATGACAATGAGATATTTTACAAAAGATGACATACAGATGGCAAATAAGCACATGAAAAAATGTCATTGGCTATTAAAAGGTAAATTAAGATAAGACTATACACCTATGAAAACTGTTATAAGTTGTTTTGTTTTTTTTTTACATTCTCATTGCTTGGTGAAAAAAGAGAAAATGGATCACTGGTGGGAAAACAAATGGTACAGCCACTGTGGAAAACAGTATGATGGTCTACGGCCATACCACCCTGAACGCGCCCGATCTCGTCTGATCTCGGAAGCTAAGCAGGGTCGGGCCTGGTTAGTACTTGGATGGGAAACAGTATGATGGTTTCCTAAAAAGTCTTAGCATGCAACTACTTTATGCCTGAGAGACAACACTCCAGGCATCCATTCCCAGAGAACCAAAGGCCTATCTGTTCACAGGAGAACCTGCACACTCCTGGTTTTAGCAGCTTTATTCACAATAGCTCTAAACTGCACACAGCCCAGATGGCTTGAAAGGATGGGCCCAAACATCCACACTACGGAACACTGTTCCACAGTAAAAAGCAAAGAACTGTTGATATATGACAACCTGGATGAATTTCCAGACGGGTACGCTGAACTAGAGAAAGAGACAGAGGGGGGCCAACCCCAAATGTTACTGTATGATTCCATTTCTGAATAATTATTGAAATGACAAGATTACAGAAAAGGAAAGCATATCCATAGTTGCTGGGGTTAAGGAGCTTCCAGAGTGGGAAGAAGTACACAGCGGTGAAAGAGTAACAAGAAGAGGCCCTGTCATAGGTATATTTGACTTTGATAGTGTCAAGGTCAATGTCCTGGCTGTAACACTATGCAGTGTAGTTTTCTAAGATAGAAGTTTCTAAATAAAAAGTTAATTTATCTGAAAAAGTACACTGTAGAAAATAAAAGAAGTTCCCAGAGGGTTGTCCTATCACCCAGCAATTCCACTCTTAGGCATCCACCTAAAAACAACAAAACATATGTCCACACAAAACTCTGCACAGGAATGTTGGGTGCAGCACCCTACACAATGCCAAACAATGCAGGTACCCCAAATGCCCACCAGTTGATGAGTGGGCAGATGCACTGGTTTATCCATACTGCTATGGTCTGGGTCTTAAGTGACCCTCAAGTCCCATGTGTTAAAGGGTTGGTCCCCAGATGTAGCTATTGGGAGATGTTATGGGCCTTTAGGAGGAGAGGCCTAGAGGGAGATGCTTATATGAGAGATGTGTCTCAATAGAGGCTGTGGGAGTCTGGTCTCTCCATCTCTCCCTGTACCTCTACAACCACCATTGCAATTTTGGCACCTTCACCAGAGGCCTGCAGAATGGAGCCTCCTGATCTTGGACTGGGAAATCAAGAACTGTGAGCTAAATAAACCTTTTCTCTTTATGAGTGAATTGCCTCTGGCACTTTGTCATAGTAACAGGAAGCTGACTGATGGACTCAACAGAGAATAAATTACTGAACTGTTTTTAAATGTTAGCCTTTAGAGGTCTGACTATTTTTATAAGTGCTCCTCACTGTGACTGGGGTTAAAATCAGAACTATGAGCTTTCTGAAATGGCTCTGTAGCTCTCCAGAAACATAGTAAGCATAAAGTGGCCCAGCATTCTGGGCTTCTAGTCCAGCCAGTTTGAGGCTCAGGGCCTGTGTCCTAAAGGCCAACAGGGAGAGAGCAGCTTCTTCCAGTCTGCATTCTGGCTAATTCCATGTTTTCTCCTGTTACAGGACTCACCCCTGGAGTCCTGGGGTAGAAGTGGATGTGGGCCTCCCACACATAGAAGATCACACTATTCCCTTGGACAGGAAAACAGTCAAACCACCTTGTTGAGGGCGCTGCTGGGGCTGAGCGCCAGAATCTCTCACAGGAAGCAAAGCAAACAATCAAAGTTGTGTGAACAAGGGTCTACAGGAGCCCAGATCCCAGGACCCAGAGTCCAGAAAAAGCCAGCAGAACTTTTGTGAGAGGAGAGTTGGAAAGAAGCTCTCCAAGAAGCAGGAAAAAAAAATGCAATTTAGAGTGTAAGACCTTCCTGTTAGGATGAGCATGGGGCCTAGGAGCTGCTGGGGATAGGACTGGGTGGGACCCCAGAGAGCAGTGAAGCTGATCCAAGGACAGCAGACCTGTGCCTGGGAACTGCACCCCAGGTAGCTTCTTGAACATGTCACCTGAGTGGGAAGATCCCTACAGCAGTAGGGAAGAGCGCAGGGCTGAAAACAGCCCAAAGATACAGGTGAGGAGAGTGGATGAAATGGGACTCACCATACACAAACTCTATGTTGCCCTTACAATTTACAAATGTGAGCTGCACAACCAACTCAGTGTGGACTTTTCGGGTGGCTACTGGTCAAAGCTTCCAGGAACGGGAAGCACACTCCCCCACCCTACACAGGCCACTGAGGTCCCACTGGACCAAATAAACAAACAGCTCCAACATGGACTGCTTGTGGGTTGGTGACCAACTCTCCACCACCACAACATACCTGCAACAGACGTTGCATGATGCAGCCAGAAGGACCCCACCCATTAATGAATGGCACCATGCAAAAGCCACTCCCTCCCTCCCTCCCTCCCTCACTACTCTCTCCATCTGCCACAATGGGGGTCTAGCCCAGGGCCTGGTCTAGACTAAACCCTCAGAAGTGAGGTGCCTCACTAGGTCCTCAGGACCTAGCCTGGTCTCCCTGGAGGATACCAGATATGGGGAAGAACCACACCTTACAACTTTTCCCACACACCAGTCGCCCTGCTTTGTCCTGAGACCCAAGAAAAAGGGAGGCTCTTTCCATGTAAATGGAGTGAGTGGGAAAGAAGGGATCTCAGCTGAGGAACCCAAGACCATACAGGCCTGGGGCTGAGCATGCTTAAAAAACTCTTGAGACTTGACATATTTGCATGACCATGTGCCATGTTCACAGCATCACAGCCAAAATGTGGAAGCAACCCAAGTGTCCATGGATGGATGGATAGATGGATGGACAGAGGGACAGGCAGACAATGTGAGCAGTCTATCCACACAATGAACTATTAGCCTTAAAAACAAAGGGAATCCTGACACATACTACAACATGGATAAACTTGGAGCATACTATGCTCAGTGAAATAAATCAGGCACAAAAAGACAAATATCATATGATTCCACTAATACAAAGACTCATAGCAGTCAGATTCATAGAGACAGAAAGTAGCATGGGAGTGCCAGGGGCTAGGGAGGAGGATGGAAGATGATGTTTAATAGGATCAGACTTAGTTTGAGAAAATGAGAAAGTTCTGGAGATGGACAGAGAAGATGGTGAATATGCGCCACTGAACTGTGCATTTAATAATGATTTAAATGGTAAATTATAAATATATATGTATATAATATATTCCATAATTTTGGGACTGGGGATATAGCTCAGTGGCGTAAGTGCCTGCCTGGCAAGCACAACATCCTGAGTTCAATCCCCAGTACTGCAAAAAAAAAAAAAACAAAAACAAAAAAGAACAACATAACTTTGAAAACCTGACAACAGAAAACAAGCTTGAATAAAAAGGTGGGACACTAAGATATTATCAAAATTTAAAACTTTCATACTTAAAAGGATGCTATCGACAAAGCAAAAACAAAATCCATAGGATGGGAGGAAATATCAAATTATGTATCTGATAAGAGACTTGGGTCTAGAATATGTAAATAATTATCATCTATAAATAGCAAAAAGCAAAAGGGCATTCAAAATAGGAATAGTGAACATTTCTCCAAGGAATAAACCAAAGCTTCTAATATGTACCTAAAAAGATGCTTTATATCATTAACCCCAAGAGAAATACAAATCAAAAATCCAACAGGATAGACTAGGAGTGTGTCTCCATGGTACAGTGCTTGTCTGTGGTACTGGGGCCACTGGATTCAATTCTCAGCAGAGAAAAAGAAGAAAACACCCAACCAGATGCCACATCACACCTACAAGAATGGTTACAATCAAAAGGAGAGCTAATAACAAGTGTTGGTGAGGACATGGAGAAGTTAGTATCCTCAGACCCTGCTGATAGGCAGGTAAAATGGCTTATCCAGACTGGAGAAGCCCAACAGCTCCTCTAAAGGCTAAACATAGATCCACCATAAGCCCCACAATCTCACTCTTGAGTAAGTACCCAAGGGAAATGAACACATGTCTACATAAAAATTTGTATGTGAGTATGCACAGCAGCAAGATGCATAACAGCCAAATAGTGGGGGAAACCTGCATGTTCACCACATGATGAATGCATACATTAAACAGGTTTCACTCACACAATGGAAGAGAAAGGAATGAAGTGCTGACTCATGCTACAACATGGACAAACCTTGAAAGCATCAGGCTAAGTGCAAGAAAGCAGTCACAATAGGCCATGGAGAGTGATTCTATGTTTATGGTATGTATAAAATAGGCAAAGCCTAAGACAGGAAGTAGATTCTTTTGGGGATGCTTAAAACATTGTAAAAGAGTAGCAATAGCCCTCAACTCTGTGAATATGCTAGTAGTTACTGAACTGTGCTCTTAAATGAGTAATTTGCAACCAGGCATGGTGATATACACCTGTAATCCCAGCACTCTGGGAGACTGAGGTAGGACTGCAAGTTCCAGGCCCAGCTTGAGCAACTTAGCAAGACCTTGAGTATCAGTAATTGAATGAATGAATGAATAGTTCAGTGTGAAGGCCTTAGGTCTGAGCCACAGTACTGCAATAAATAAATGAAGAAAAAAGGGTAAATTGTATGGTAGGTACATTATATGTTGGTAAAACTGATATATATGCATATGTATACACACACATATACAGTTATATTTTTTTGAGTTAGGGCAATACCCAGCACATGAACATTCATCAGCATCTGATTGGTGTGTGGTAGGCACATTCCAGACAGGAGGAACAGCCTGACAAACAGGACAGACAGACAAGGTCTCTACCCCGGAATGAAGACTGTCCAGAGGGAAGCAGGGAAGAATCCAGGTGTAAGTTATCAAGGAAGAAGAGCCAGTAAAGCAGAGTGCAAAGGAAGGGGCAGCTGTCCAGCCCTGTGTCCATTCCCAAGCGTATCAGGAAGGAGGCCTGCCTACTGGCCGGCAGGGACCTCGCTCTCCCAGAGAAAGAGGCAGATCCTACCCTTCTCATCCCATGCAATCATATTTCCGAAGAACTGACTTCAAATAACCTGACATGAATACCTGTCACCAGGGATAGTCTCCTCCCAGCCTCTCCCTCAACCTCCATCCTGACCCCACTCAGGAAAGGAGGAGAAGGAGCAGGAACTGCCCCACCAGCCAGAACAGAGTCTAGCTCTTCTTGTAAATTCACCTTCCTCAAGGCCACCATCAATCTTGCTGGAAACACAGACCCCATTATAGACAGGTTTAGAAGTTACTAAAGAAGTTACAAAGACCAGGAGCATAGCCTGGCCAAGGACAACTCAATAACACAATGTTGCAGGTCTAAACAAAAAACTGTCTGCTACCAAAAAAACTGAAAACGGAATTTAAGTCACAGGTAACCCCAGGGCTCAAAACCTACTCTCCTCCAGTTTCATAAACACAGACAAGGCATGAAATTCTCTTTTCTAACAGAGTGACTGGGCACAATTAAATATCACAATTAATAGGCTTTGCCTATTTTATACATACCATAAACATAGAATCACTCTCCACGGCCTATTGTGACTGGACAGCTGCCCCTTCCTTTGCACTCTGCTTTACTGGCTCTTCTTCCTTGATAACTTACACCTGGGCACAATTAAATGAAAAAAATATATACAAAGAGCCCAGCATACAGCAGGTGCTCAGTTACATACCTGATGAATGGGCATGTCTGGTGATTCTGTTGAAAAGAACTTACTCATTCAACAAATATTTATCCAAGCACAATGTCCACTACTAAAAAATTCCCAGTGTGCTCAATGCTGTATCTTGGACTCCTAAAAAGCATGTGGATGGATAAGAAAATTCTGAGGTCTCCAGCTACCATTTGTTCTGTGATTACCAAAGATCAAGTCTTCTCAAGGGCCTCAAACTCTACAGACTCTCTGCCATGCTTGGCTAGTTCTTCCTCTGATGAGGTCCCTGGAAGTGCTAGCTGTACCTCCCACTGCTAGAGGTAACATGAGCAACCTGGGGATAGTATCAGTCTGGAATTTTCTGGGCCCCTTCCCTGTCCCCATGCTCCTCCTCACAGCTCTCATACACTTTTGCCATCCCCCAAAAACCATCCAGGACCTAAGCCCCCAACACAGTAGAAGACAGGTGGGCTGAGAATCAAGCCAGAGGAGGACGGGGGCAAATAGACAGCATGCCACACGCTGTCCTTTATCTGGGGGCTTTATGGCCATCGCCTAGAATGGCTTTCCTGTATGTCACAGGAGCTGCTTGCTGCCCTGTCACTGCTGCCCAACTTAGCTTTTCGTTACATCACAACACACCATGTCACCATGTGCCTTAGTGTGGAACTCTTTGGGTTCATCTTCTTTGGTGTTTTTTTTTTTAGTTTCTCACATCTGTGTGTTCATTTCCTTCCCAAGACATGGGATGTTTTCAATTTCTTTGAATATGTTTTCTGGTCAAAGTCAAACATGGAGAGAACTTCAAAAGCAGAAAAAGTGATTCCTTTCATAGAAGGGAACTTCCATATGACTATCAGCAGATTTCTCAGCACAAACCTTGCAGGCTAAGAGAATATAGGATGAGATATTCAAGGCATTAAGAAGTAACAAAACAACAAATAAAGAATACCTTCTGACCCAAAATACTATATACAGCCAAAGTGTCCTTTGGAGATAAAAATGCTATAAAAACATTCCCAGACAAATAAAAGCTGAGAGAATTCACCAGCATGAACTTACAAGAGATACTAAAGGGAACTCTCCAAGCTGACATGGAAGAACACTAAACAGAGACATGATAGTATAAGTATGAAACTCACTAGAAAACACAAATATACAGTCTAACCCAAAGTCTGTATTACTGCAGTAGTGGAGAATAAATCACTTTTAGCTCTAGGATAAAAGTTAAAAGACAAAAATTGCTAAACACACATGAATACGGTAGATGTAAACTGTGACAGCAGTAACAAGGTGTGTTAAGAAGAAGTTAAAGTGTTGAATTTTTGTGATTCAATGTATCAGCTTAAATTAGACTGCTATACTTAGAAAGTGTTTTATGTTTGCCCTTAAAATAACCATACATATGTACGCACTTACGGAACACACAATACACCTTCGAGAATAAAGTTCCCTGCCCCACCCCATCCCCTAGTTGTGGATGGGTAGGCTGCCTGCCTTCCCTGAGCTCACATCTGGTTGTTGACTATGTCGCCTCCCAGGGACAGGGGTCTCTCCACGCACAGTTCAGTCTCTTCTCCTGGCCCTTGATCCCACAGCTGTCCACCAGACTCTGTAGCAGCTCCTTCCCCATCCTCTCCCCCAAGTGCCCCTAGTCACATGACAAGGGTCTCTCCTATGCCAGGCAGTGTGGTTCCAGCAGCCCCACCTGGACAGGGCCTCAAATCCACAACAGAGTCCTGGTCCCTCCCTCCTTTGTTACTGCCCAGCCGAGGGACAACCTCTCCTTCCCACATACCCCACACAAACACCTCTTCTGCTCCTGTCCTACTGCGTGCCCATCTCACTCTGAATCATACCCACTGCTCTGCTAGTGTATCCTCAACCTCCTGAGGCCCCACTTAACAGTCTGAAGATGGCCCTGCATATTCACACTGTGTTAAGACTCTGCATCAGAGGGCCTGTTTGTTCTTGGGATGGGGACCACCTGCAGACCATCTAGAATTCCAGCTAAATTTCAGATAATGTCTTGAAAGGTGAGAAAAGGGATATACATCCACCCAGCTACATGACAAAGCTGGCCTTTGAGTCCAGCCCCTGTCCAAGAGGCTGGCCCTATGCTCCTTCTAGCAGTTCTCAATGTGTGGTGGAAGGAACCCTAAAGGTTCTCCCAAGGCCTCTGCAGGGGAATTGACATCAAAATCTTTTATAGATTTAACTGCTGCTTTACTCTCATTCTCCCCCACATGTAGTCACATTTTCCAGAAACAATGTAACATGTGATGCCACAACAGACAAGCAGAGATGTCAAGCCAGACAGCATGAGATTTGCAAAAAAAAACATGTAAAACACCGCCATTCTACTTGGTGCTTTTCTTGTTTTAGAAAATAATTGAGGTCTTTTGGTTTGCTTTGTTTCTGATTAGTCCTCTTCTGGAAAATGTTTCTTAAATTATTGTTATTTATGTTACTATGTAATGAGTTTATTATTGCTTCTCTTAAGTATATTAATGTCTGTGGTATGGGAAGATTGTCCCCAGGGCCTTTGCACTAGGCTGTATCCTCACCCCTTTCTATCTTTTGAGACAGGGTCTTGCTAAGTCAGTAAGTCACCCAGGCTGGGGCTTCAACTTAGATCTTTTTGCCCCACAGGGTGCAGATTTAAGTTTTCTTTTTAAATTCCACATACAGTTATCAGTAGACAAATGCACATACACAAAACAATTTCTGGGTCCTTAAAAACTTCTATCAGGATGGTTGTGGTGGCACATGCCTGTAATCCCAGCATTCTGGAAAGCTGAGATAGGGGGATCTTCAGTCCCAGTCCAACATGGGCAATTTAGCAAGACCCTGTCTCAAAATAAACAAAAGACTAGGGACATAGCTCAGTGCAATGGCCCTGGGTTCAGTTCACAGTTTCACAAAACAGACGAAAACAAAACTACCCTTTCCTAAGAGAGGAAAGCAGCCCTCACACTCTGATTTTGAAGACTGCTGTGCTCCCCTCTCCTCTTCATCTGAAAGTGAATAGGAAGACAGCCTAGCATGTCCCAAGATGACCTAGAGGCAGATAAGGGGCTGGCACATCATTCAGCACAGTGACCACCTGTCCAGGCCCAGCCATGAAACCTTCAGTGAGATCAGTCAACATCCTCTGTCCTGGCCTGTTGCTGGGAAAGAGCAGAGTGGTCCCAGAGTCCATCCACAGCTATAGTGGGGATGATGGCATGGTTCTGCATCAGGAAATTCACTGCCAAGTGCCCACATTTACCGTAAGGATGATTTTCACCGTGTGCAGACCCCACAAGGACAACAAAAGAAGGGAAATGGAAGAACTTCAAGAGATTATTGGGCCCATGGTGTTCCTGCCAACCCTAAACAGTAGGGGCTTGGGGGACAGTGGCCTAGGACACCTTCATCCCTGCTTACCACATCCACCCAAGGCCAAGGTGAGAACAGAAGCTGCATCTAAGGAAAGCCCAGCTTCCACCATCACTGTGGGGCCATGAGCCCACCTGCTCTGAAACAGCTAAGCATGTAATGACCTTGGGGTCCACAGTGGCCTGGTGTCCTGACAGGCACATCTCTACCCCTTAACTTAGGCCAAAGTGGGCATCCAACTCCCACTACCCCAAAGCTT
Source organism: Dinomys branickii (assembly GCA_004027595.1). NCBI lineage: Eukaryota > Metazoa > Chordata > Mammalia > Rodentia > Dinomyidae > Dinomys > Dinomys branickii. Next base: position 18,592 of record PVLD010010362.1, read on the forward strand.
TGTTGAAGACAAGCAGACTCGAAAATGACAGAACAATCCCCAGGAGGGTCCTGTTCAGACCAGACAGAAAACTCACCAGCACCCAGCATGAGCCACTTAAACTCCAGAGGCATTCCCCAGTGGGACCCCAAAGATGCAAACAATCCAAATGCAGGCATTCCTGTTGCTTTAGCAACGGACCATGTTCCCTGCTTCCAAGGAAGTGATGAACACACATTGCTGCACTTCAAGGAGCTATAGCGGCTCTAAGAATCAGGAAAAGGCTATTTGTTGCTGTCTTTTTGTTTAGGGAATTATTAACAGCAAATCCAGGCTGGCTGTTAACAGCTTCAGGAATTCCATTCCCAGCCCTCTCTGGACTCTGGGTTCACATTCCACAGAAAACTCATTGTTTACCCATGGCCTTCACCCTATACTCCCCTGCACCCGCTTGGTAAACACCCAGGGTGTAATGATCCTGGCTGGTGTGGGCATGTATTGCCAGCCAGGGACCCACTGTTCCAAGGCTGCAGTTCCAGCGCTGGACCCAAAACAGCCAGAGCTGCTCCTCTGTCTGTAACATCCCAAGGAAGCCAGTAATCTGATGGGTTCTGTGACTTCTTATTGTTGAATGACATTGAGGGAGGCAAAGCCTAGAGCCATGATGGGCAATGGCCATGATCTATTCTCAGTATCAGCATGTTCATCCATGCTGAGGGATCAATAGTGAATTTGCAGAAAATTTAAAGCTTGGAGGTTTACATCCCACCTACCCTCCCAGACCAGTGAGGGCAATCCTAGCTCCTGCCCTATGTGGGCTCTGGGCCTGAGCTCTGCTGGGGTCAACATGAAGCCCACCCCCTGGGCTCTAGGCCCCCTGTGACCCATCCCAGCTAGGTCCCAACTTCTCTCCCCTGCCCTCTTTAGGCCCAAGCACCACACATGCAGCAGAGCCCCAGGGAAGCAGCCAGGCAGGACCTGAGCCATTCTCCACTCTGGCACCATCTCAGACAGGACATCTTCAAATCTGCAGGGGAATCATGTGGCTCCCGGCTCAGAGGCCTGGCCTGTGGACAGCTCAGAGGTCACATCATTTGTCACTACCATCATCTAGATGTCACTGTCCCAGGGTAGAAATCACCTATCAAGACCTTCCTTCAACTGTCCTATTTCCTAAAAACTTGAGATTTCTCAAGGTGTTTTCCCAGAACTCTTGCAAATAGAATCCTAAGGGAACTTGCCAGTAGCATTTGCCAGATAGTACTGGGAGCATCCTCGTGGCCCACCATTTGGAATCTATGGCCTCTGTTGAGGAGTTTGTGCCCTGATTCAACCCATATGATCCCACTGCACTGCTCCAAAGGCTCAGGGAGAGGCTTGGACAATGCATACACAAACACTGTCCCTGTCCTTGGGTGCCAGGCCTCAGCTCAGCAGCAACATCTGGCAGCCAGTCAAGGAAACCCTGCTTGTTGCTGCTGCTACCCAAAACTCCCAACAGCTGGCAGGCTTTTAAGAGCTTAATCCCCCAGGAAGTGACGCATGTGCCGCTGCAATAACCCATCCCAGAGCCACGCATCCACAGTGACCCAGGTTGCTGTTCCTGAGCCCTGGGCAGGCTCAAGCATGAGCATGCATGTTCCCCTACCCTGTTTAAGACTAGAAACCCCTGAAGGGAAGGCTTATGTGAGAGACACTCCAAAGACAACCTCAGCAGTCCCACCAGTGCCAGTGAGATGACCACACATCAGCTGGCCAAACCAATTCCTGAATCTGCTTTCTGCAACAAAAACCATTTCCCACAAAGAGATCTGATCAGATAGCCAGGCATGGTGGTACAAGCCTATCACCCAACACTCTGAGCTGGAGTATCACAAGTTGGAATCCAGACTGGGCAATTTAGCAACATAGCAAGACCTTGTCTCAAAATTAAAAGAAAAATTCAAAAACATCTGGAGCTGTAGCTCAATGCAAAGGCTCTGGGTTCCATCACTAGTATGGGGAGAGGGGAGAAGAGAAGAAAGAAAGGAAGGAAGGAAAAAGTATGATTAGAAACCGGCTTTTATCTGCTATCACTCAATTTCCCACCACAGAAGCAAGACCACTAATCTCACTGCCTTCTAGCTGCACTTTCCCAGTAGGTGATGTGTTCTGAGTCCTGCTAGCATGGGGGACCTAAGGGCTGGGTTCCCCCAGGATGTCTAGGATGTCCAGGTGCCATCCCAGCCCCTATACATTAGCTGTGGGACCTACAAGAAGTGGCTTCACTGCCTTGAGCCTCAGGACCCTGATCTATAAAACAGGAATAGTAACTGGTGGTGACCCTTCTCAGAGTTTAGTGGGACTTAAGATAGCAAGAGTAGCTTACCCTGGGGACACATGCCTATAATCCCAGCTACTCGGGATGGCTGGGGCAGCAGGATCACAAGCTCAAGGGCAACTTAGACCCTGTCTCAAAAAAAGAAAGGAAGGAAGGGAGGAAAGAAAAGCAAGCAAGCATGCACACAGAGAGCAGCGCTTCCATATCCCAGCTGCTAACTATTACTATTGCACCTCTTGGTGGTGCTTTTCCCCCACTGGAACCAAGACTACATCATTTCTGCTAAAGGCACTCAGTAGTTCCAGGAATGCAGTCAAACAACATAGACATATTCTAGATGTTTTCATATCCCCTCCTGCACACACACTAGGGACACTCGCTGTGCTTTACAGCCAGCACCCAACACACATTTCTATCACCACCCCTGGGAACCTGCACTTACTGTCCTGCCACTTCTCTTTGCCTGCACCAGCCTGGACACTTCCATGGGTAGCAACCTGCATGCAGCTCCAGGCCTGGCACACAGCAGCAGGTCCTTCAGTGATGATCTTGAGCTCATTTTGATTTGACCTGTAGAGAAAGCCCCAGAGCAGCTGTGCCAGCAGAGAATGGCAGGTCTCTGGTTTTAGGTGCTGTAATCCTGCACAAAAGTCACAGGATCTGGGGTCAAGGGAAGAGGGGCTCAATCTGTTCATAATCTTTCAGTAAGTAATTCATTCACCCGAAGCCCAGGAGAAGAGCTTGGGGGTTCTTAAGGTGAAAAAGACAGACCTGTATGCAGTATTCCCTTCTCTGCTCCCCAAACTCCCTGATGGTCCAGGTAGAGAGTTTCAGGAAATTAATGAGGTGATTTGGATGAAGGAGTCTAAAGTGCCCCTTGACCAGATTCTCATTGCTTGGCGATAACCAGGGCTTCCTGAAGAGGCTGTGTATATCAATTCCCTCTGACCATGCCCTCCTGGCTGCCCTAAGAGCCACTCCCAGGCTCAGAAGGAGGCTCTACTGGCCCAACAAGGAGACCTTAGGGGTTAGGTGCTGTTGTCCACAGCTACCCCAGGACTCCGCACACACCCCCAGACCCTGCAGGCCCTACTTTGGCCTCCAAACCTCCACACACACTCCTAGGCCCCTAACCATACCCCACTTTGGAGAAGTCTCCATTACTCATGGTGGACACACAGGAACCCCAGAACTCTGTCACTTAGGACTCCAGAAATAAGACAAGCATGCTAAGGAACTCTTTTTCTACAAAAGTGCACTCTTAGGAGTGTTTTGAGTCTGGGCCCCTTTCTGGCCTATTCTTAGTTGCACTTCCCACCTCATCACTGTGCTGAAATATGAAATGCAATGTTATCTTGCAATTCTCTCACCTTCCTCTGGTCAGATTTCCTCCCATCTGAATTCAGCCTCAATAATCCTGTCTCCTAGATACCCACCCTCCACCCTCCCAGGGCCTGGATCAAGTCCCCTGAACTTGGTAGGTGCCCAGAGACACCAGCACGGGGCCACACTCACAATCTAGAGCAGCAACTGAATAAGCCTAGAAACATCTGGAAACTTACTCGACTATAAACAGGGCTTGCTAAAGCAAACAGTGCTAGAGACAGAAGGGAAGGGAGGGAGACAGAGATTCTCCCTCCCTGTTGAGGATCTAAATTTGTTAAAAGCAGCCAAGGGCTGTCAACAGGGCCCCCAGGGACCTTACCTTTAAAAGCCCAAATCACCTTATTCATAAAGAGCTCCTTTGACACCTGAATCCCAGCCTCCTGCATAGAGGCCCAGAGAATGAACCAGCTTTCCATCCGTTTCCTCCTTCTTGGAAGTTTTCCTAGCATGATAATGGAATTCATTTCCTTTCCTTGAGAACATTGCTTCCAGAAGTTTTAACATTGGGCCACTATTTTGACAGCCTTCTTTGGACAGAATCAAGGTTCTCTCACAACCTAAGGATACTAACTTCTGGGGTTAAAGCCCACAGCTACCACCTAGTACCTCTCCTTAAAACAGCCACATCCACTACCCCTGCCTTAATCAGAGGTGCAAAACTCCCCCCTCTCACTGCCCAGGCAATAGAAGATTCACTGCCTTGATCAGAGGCAGTCTTGCTGCGACCTAGGAGTGATTGGAAAACTGGACCTCCAAATGCAAGAGCCTCTGGACATCCCACTGTCCCATCCCCTCCCCACCAGGTTTGGTGCCCAGCGCGCACTAGGTCGTCACTACTATTGAATGTGGATGGCGGGGGACCTGGATCCACGGTGACTTCCGCTAGATCCCTGGCCAGCAGAACCTCCCTGGTCAGTCGGCACGAGGTTGAGGGTCAAATTCCAGGTAGAGGTCAAACCACTATCCCCTATGGGACTTCCAAAATTACTTCCCTGCTTTGAGGAGCTCCGCTTAATTAGCTAATTGACCTCATTTAACGTTCAAACTTGAGTTTAGAAAAGAAACAGGTCACACACCTATTCCATTTACAACCTCAAATTTCCACGTGGAAACCACTACAGTATTTTCGGATGACCTCCGAGGGCTTCCAGGAGCATACTCTGCCTACAACCATCAGCCCCACGTATTCGGCCTAATCCTCCACCCGCAGGCCCCAGCACCTTCTCAGATCAAGCTGCCCAGAGTCCCCTTAAAAGCTCTGCAGCCAAAATTCAGTCACCATAACCATTCTTCTGCCTGTCTGGGCGCCCCAACCCCATAGAAAACGAGAACCTGGCCCGCGCGTCTACCCACCCAGAGCTGGAGGTCCACACGCACGTCCGCGGGAGGGCGCCGCGCCTCGACTCCGGGACCTCGGCGGCGATGTCCACTGGCGACCCCCTCGCCTTTCACTCCCAGACAGCGAGGTCCACGGTGACCCTCGAACTCAGGAGGTGAGGTCTACCGTGATCCCCGGAGCCTGGAAGCGGAATCCACTGCGAGCCCCAAACTGGCTGCTCCTGGGAGAAGTCAACGTGGATCGCAGGGGTCGCATGTGCCGGCTCAGTCTTCGGCCCCAGTCCAGGGAGCGAGTGCGCTGTCTGCGTCTCGGGGAGCGCTCCCCGAGCTGGGCGCGCCCGGGCCGCCGCGTGGAGGCACCTCGGCCGCGGGCTCGCAGGCGGAGCTGCCCGCTGCGGGGGAGGAGGGATGCCCGGGCGAAAGTTGCCAGGGAAACTTGAGCAACTCGAGCGCGCCGGTGCCAACCTTCTGCATAATTCACAGGCGATGGCGGCCGGACGCGGGGGCCGTTCCCCTGCGCCCGCCGGGTCCCAACACCCCTGCAGAAGAGCGTGGCGGCAGGGGTCGGGCACCCGGCGGGAGCTCCGCGCGACCCCGGAGACTGGGGCGCCAGGCCCGCCAGCCCCTTGCCCGCACCCGGAGGGCAGGCACCGGCTCCCCGGACCTGGCAGCTGCAGTTGCGCGCGCGAGGCTGGTGGGGCTGGGGCGACCGCAGCGGGGTCTCTAGGGACCTTGCACAGTGGCAGGGTCTGCGCCCCCTGGCGGCCCCGCGCCCGCTCCTCCGCCTGGTTTGCGGGCCCACGTCCCCAAGAGGCGGGCGGCGACCTACAGCAGGCCGACCCGAGCGAGGGGCGGAGGCTGATCCACCTGCGCCGTCCCACGGGAAGGGGAAGGAAGAACTAGAGGTGGCAGGGGACAAGGAGGGTGCTCCCAAAGCTTTAAAAATCGGTCTTTGCCTCGCAGGGAAGCCGTGGGGGTGGGGTGTCTTCTCAGAGAAGCGAGCCCCACCTGGACGCGCGCATCTTCTCCCCAACACCCCGCGCCCAGCTTCTATGGGTCCAGGTCTGCGCTTACCAGGTAGTTAGTGCTCCTGGAATCAAGACGCATCCAAAATGGCTCAGAGAGCAGGGCTGGGTGTCTAGGGGCCACCTACTGTCCTTCCCAGCTCGTGCCCGCAGCGCCCTGCGCCCTCAGCCGCGGTCTCACCTGCTCGCACTGTGGCCGGCGGTTTGGGGGCGGGCCCGAGCCCCCACCTAAGAGCCGGTGTCCTCGCTCACCTGGCTCGGCCGCGGGGACCGGAGCGCGGGAGCCGCCGTCGCCGCCACGGCTCAGGTGTCGGGAAAGGAGCGCCGCGGCCCCGCCCCGTGCAGCAGCCCGCCAACAGGGTCTCCGGGTGGCGCGGCCCGGGGGCCCGGCAGGGTGGGGGAGGGGTCCTCTCGCCGGCGCAGGGGTCCGCGCCGCCCCTCCTGCCGCCGCCCCACCTGCCCCGGCGCTCCTGCTCGGCGAGTGGGGTCTGTTGTAGCAACCCCTGGAGACGCCGGGCGCCCAGAGCCGCCCCGCCCAGCTGCGGGCTGCGTGGCTCGCGAACCCCCTCCCCTAGCAGCCCAGCGGACCAGAAAGTCCCTTCGTGTTGTAAAGCCCGGCTCATTGTGCATGATTATCTCGAACGCGGCCGGCTTCCACCTTGGAGTATTTTAATAGGATTCGGAAGCAGAGCCCGAGTACACAGGAAGCGTTAGCAGAGCAAGTAAAAACTTTGTACCTGGGCAACTCATAGGCTGCTACTTCCCAGGCCGCGGGGTCTGGGCACCTTTTTCCCAAGGGCCAGAGACCTGTCTCCAACAACTGCCCCGCGAGCCGGCGTGGGAGTGGGAGAGAAGAGCCGCTGCTCAGAGGAATCCTAGAGGCCAAGCAGCACGCTCTGCAGTCACCCAGGGATCCTATTTTACCAAGGACTCCGAAATTGCTGGCCTTGCCAAAGCCCAAAGGAGCCTGTCAAGAGCCTCTGCCCCCAACTCGGAGCCCTGGCATGGTCCCCAGGCCCTGTGTGCTCGTGGCCTAGAACTCCTCCAGAAGCTAAATTCACCAACTCTACCCTGTAGGAGCTGTGTCTCCATCCAAACTACTGAGTTCTCCTGACCTGTGTTTTTCAATAATCTGAAAAGGAGGGTATTTCCTGCCCTGCAGGAACTTCAGTCTTAAGGGTTTGAGCTGAGTGAGGGTAGAGGTCGTGCACCAGGGCCCAATCTTGAACACTAACAGCAGGCAAAATAATCTGTACCCCGCACGAAGAATGAATATATGTAAGTATATGTATTTTTAAGTCACTCTTATAGGACATGCCTGAGATTTACATGTGCTGGTGACTTCAACATACCAAAGGGAAAGTTAAATATTTGCTCTAGATACTTTTTTTTTTTTGGCCTTGCATAATTGTCCCACATTTCAAAGAAGTCTTTACAAGCACTTAGGTTAGGGAAAAAAAAAAAAAAAAGATCGTGTTTGAGGCCTGAATATTTCAGGACATGCAAGGAGTAAATATTGTAATTCCTTGAGGGAGTTCCTAGCAGCAAACTTCTATCTCTTCTCTGCCTTCTCTAGCATGAAGCTTAATAAAATATTTGTTGAATGAATAAAGGAGGCATTCCGTCAAATGCTCATAATCCCTAAAACAGGAAGAAGCTTAGCAGGATCTCACAGGCTACTGGGAGAGCAGCCCAGCCCAGCATTCTGATGTTCTTTGATTTACTAAGAACAGACTCAAGGTGTGGGTCACAGGTGTGGGCTCCACTTCCCCATAATTTGGTCAGCCCCCACCCCAGAGAAAGTGTATCATCTAAGTGAATGTGGTGTGTTTGCCCTATAAACCCAGCTCAAAGGCACATCCCCAAGACAGTACCCTTCTGCCACCAGATGCACTGCTCCCATGCCCTGTCTGAAGTTTCTAGAGAAACAGCTGCACATAGCAAGGAAAGTGGCTTGGCAGAATTCAGCTATAAACAGTTTCTACTGTCCCCACAAAAGGCGTAAGAGCGAGCACCTTGCAGCTGTCATCAATAAATACTTTCCTGGGGACCCAGGCCTCAGCCAGCCTGTTCAAATGACACCCCTGGGCCACCCCCTCCGGTACCTCTGCCCCAACAGGAGCCGACTGTGATGAGAGCCTATTGCTTGACATTTAAGGACAAGATCCTGCCTCCGTCCCAGTTTCTTTGTTTAGAGCTATCCAGTCCAGCCTTGTACAAAGTTACAAAGTTTAAGCCATGACCTTTGAGTCTTTAACAACTTCATATAATGTGGTTCAGGGCCAGGTCACAAGGTAGCAGGTACTTACTCTGACCTCAGGCCCCTAGAAGTGTTTCAAATTGGGTGAGAAACCCCCTCTCTCCCAGCCTCAAGCTTCATTGAGTCAGGGCTCACTTGTGGCAGCCATATTCAGAATTCTCACTTCTGGTGGTTCCACCGCTATACATATCACAGAGCACCTTGTTTTTGTTTCAGTTTTGGAAAAGTAGAAATCACCCTTTTTCTTTCTTGGTTTCAGAACTCCTGTTTCTATTTTGGTGAGCTGTCTTCCCTGGGTTCCCTACATATATGATGTGGAAGAAAAGGGAAAGAGAAGTGCATGCAGAAGGAGGTCGTGATGTCCAGGGTACAATTTTTCCTCTTTTCTTGTAAATCCTGAAAGCAGAAGCTGTTAGTTACAATGTTTATGGACTGCACACTAGGACTTCCCAGAATGAGGAACCATTTCACAGAGAGCTAGAAACTGGGACACGGCACTGTGAAGGGATACAAAACATAACCCTCTTTTCTGTCCTGGGAAAAACATAATAAATATTTTGTGACTTAGATTAATTCAGATGCTCATTGCATTCAGCAGCAGTCCCAATGTGGCTTCTGCCTAGAAGTGCCTGGGCTCAGGGGTCCTTAGGGAAGCTGGCACTTCTTCAGACAAAGGTTCTCAGACTGCCTGAGCTGGTATGACCTAACTCAGCTCCTCAGCTTACATGTGAGAAGCTGGGGTCTAAGCCAGGGAAGAGACTTGTCCAATGATATGAAGTCAGACCAGGTAAAAAGTCAGGCATGCACAAGTGAAGCCAGGTAAAGGCAGATGTGCACAGTAATGGTGTTCCGGCCACTAAGTCTCCCCCTATTCTCTGGTCCCTGCCTCATTCACCTATATTTTTTAAACTTTTTTTTCCATTACAGCAAGAAGGATTACTTCCTCTTGTTCCTCCACATCAAATATTGGAAAATGTACTCATTTCCCCATAATTTCATGACAATTTCTAGCTCAGTCACATAGACCTGATAGTGCAAATAGTCCCAGATTTTGCAAACCCCCAACTCCTCTGTGGATATGCCTCCCATGCTCCATTGCTGTGTCTTACCCAGACATGTATTACTCTCCACTAATTTTCCATGAGCTTATTTTCCATGAATTTGTTCCGAAAGGCCTCCTGGCACTTTGTCTGAACATAAGAGCCAAGGGACTATAACTGGGAGAGTGCAGAGATGGTTGGCTTCTCCCAGAACCTGAGATGACAGAGGGGCTCTTTTGAAGCATTTCTCAGAGGATGCAGGGAGCAGCAGGCTCCACAGAGGGGTGGCTGGTCTTCCGTCTAGGCCGCAGCCCTTTCCCTGTACCTCCAATACACTCAATCTTTTTGTCTCCTCCCAGGATAAATCCCAGGCTTCCTGCTGGTGTGAGTCAGCCTGCACATGGAGGTGTTGATGCTTTGGGAGCAACTTTCTGTCCTTGAAGAAGCAGAGCAGTGGGCAGAGAGGAGATACCCTGCTCTGCCCAGCAGGCCAACTGTCCCATAGAGAGGCAACCTGTGGCTTCTCAGAGGTACCTTTGGAGCTAACAGCAGAGAGCTAGATGAGACACTATTTGGAAAATCCCTTCCTCTGTGTCCCCTGCTCCATCAGGGCCCTCTCCTTGGGTCACCTTTCATATACAGCAACCTGCAACCAAGCTTTTATTTAGGCAAGGCTTTCTGGGGTTGTCAAAATAACATAAAAATGGTCTTGTGATTTTGTGTGAAGCCATGGATCAGACACCTACAGTCACCTGCAGGCCACAGGAACTGAGATGAAAGGAACTTCACAGAAGCAAAAGGGTTTGGCTGATGTGAAACCAATGTGATGCTTTGTCAGAAAGGGAACACGTAAGAGGTTCCCATGGCAAACAAATATCAGCAGAAGGAATGCAGCACAATACGTTTTACAGAAACCATATGCATAACTAAATGAGGTTTATTTCAATAATGTTAGAGTGTTTCAGTATTAGCAAACCATTAGATTTTTTTCCTTTTTGTGTGGTGCTAGAGATTGAACCCAGGGTATTGTGTAATTGGACATGCTAGGCAAGTGCTCTATCTCTGAACTATAGCTCCAGCCCAGGAAATATGTTTGATCTAACTAACAATATTGCTTAGTGAAAAGGAATCATTTGAAAGTGTTTTAATATTATTCAATTTTACCTATAAAGCCAAAGACAGCGTCATGTTTAGATATTAAACACTAAATCACTTCCATTCAGTTCAGGAACAAGAAATAGGAGCCAGGTAACATTAGCAGTACTTAGCATTTCTGCAAACTACCAACCAATGCAATCAAACAAGAAAATTTAATAAGAAATTCATGTATTGGAAATAAGAAGGCAAACTTGCCATCTGGGGAGATGCCATGATTTTCCCCATGAAAAGGAGGTAGCAGAAACTGAAAGCTCCTGGAAGAGGGAGCCTACAAAACCAGCAGCCTTTCTGTTTCTGAGCAAAGAGCCAGTTGGGAAAACAGAAGAAAATGAAGGCATTCCTGGAACCAATATTACAAAAGGAAAAAAAGTTCCAAGCCAAATATAATACAAACTTTGTTAGACCTTCAGGAGGAAAAGAAAAAACCCAGAAGTATCTACTGAGGAAAAGGAAAACAAGCAGAGTAAGCAAAAGTCTTCTCTGAGGTTGTGGACTAGAACAAATCCAAGGGACAAAAAAGAAGAAGCCTGCCATAACAAGTGTGCCATGAGAGCAGGAATGCCATGATGGAGGAATAGGCCTCCTGGCTGCCTGCATAGGATCTCCAGGCACAGCCACTTTCCTTTTGGTTAGCACCCAGGCTCTTCCCTCTGTCTCTCCCATGTGCATGCAGCTTCTCTTTCTGTGACTCTTCCTGTGCACCACAGCTCAACTTATGATCTGGGTGCTGGGGCCACAGAGGCTCTTGCACATTTCTCTCCAGTGTCCACAAGTGTGACTCCATCCTGCTCACCTTAACCTGAAGCTATGCCATAGAATCTGGCTCTTGGCACATGCTCAGTGTGCTCTTAGGGAATGAAGAGAGGCAGACAAAAGGAAAAGGAGAAGGAAGGGAGAAAAGAAGGAAGGGAGGAAGTAACAAACCCAGGAGAGAAATTACTTTGTTACAACTATGCTTTTACACAATATGTAAAAAATGGAGTCAGGCATGGTGGGCCATGCCTATAATCCCAGCACTCACTCAGGAGGCTGAGGCAGGAGGATCATTGTGAGTTCCAGGCCAGCCTGGACTACAAAGTGAGTTCAAAGCCACCCTGAACTGCATAGTGAGACCCTGTCTCAAAAAAGACAAAAAAAAAAAAAATAGAGGAAACCTAGCAAATCTCTAAGCCATTCACTGTAACAAATTACAGGTGGATTAAAGACTTAACTATTAAACAACAAACAATAAAACAGTAGAGTAAATCCACTCTTAAAACCTTGGGTGAGAAGGTTAGAAGTTCTTCCTAAATATGTTAGGTATTCTAGAGGAAGGGTTGGTATCTGACCACGTGGGAGTGGGGACCTGTACATAACAACCACAAAGAGGTGACATTCATAAGACAGGTCGAGAGAGAGGCTGGAGAGCACATTGAGATCTGCATGTTAAACAGCTGACAAATATTCTAAATCTATAAAGGACCTTCTCACAGTAATAAAAGTCATCCAAAATCTTGGCTGAAAAATGGATAGATGACTAAAGAAAAATTTATTTCAAAATACTAAACAGTTATAATTCTTTTTAACGAATGGTGCTAAACAATCAACCATCCATATGGAAAAAGAACCCCATCCTGTGTCTCATGCTGAATACAGAGATGACCTCAGAATGGACCCTACATGCCATAAATGTAAAAGATAAAAGATAAAAAACTTAAAAAAAAACTAGAAGAAAAGAAGATTTTTGTCATTGGGTTAGACAAAGTGTTCTTAGCTCAGACAGCAAAACCATGATCTGCAAAGGAAAAAATAATTGATAAATTGGGAGATCAACTCCAAGCACTGCAAAAACTAAAAATAAATTGGATTTCATTAAAGCTTAAAAGTTTTATCTCTATGAAAATCACTCTAAAAAGAAAATGAAAAGACAAGCCACAGACTGGGAGAAAATATTTGAAACTCATGTGTTTCACAAAGGACTTGTACATAGAATACTCAAAATAAGAGTTCTCACGGCTCAGCAAGAGGCAAATCCAATTTTAAAAATGGACAAAGGCCATGATAGGCTGGATAGATCTCTTCAGCAAAGATATACAGATGCCACATAAGAAAACAACACTTAGCAGTGTCAGTCATTAGGGAAATTGCTATGGTTTCTATCTGGTTGTCCCCCCAAGGCCTCATGGCACCACAGATGGGCTTTGGAGAATTGGTTGGATCATTGGGTGCTACACTCATTGGTGGATAAATTCACTCTTGAGTTAATATCTAAGTGTGCTTTTGGGAGGGGGTGCTGGCTAGAAGAGGTAGGTCACTGGGGGAGAAGATAGCTCCCTTCTTGACTCCTCTCTTGATTTTTTTCTGTTTCCTGTGCACTGGCTATAAGCAGCTCTCCTCCACCATGTTCCTCTGCCATCATCCTGCCTTGGTTGCCAAAATAAATTTCTCTTCCCTAAAGTCCTGAGTGTCAGATATTTTGTCCCAGCAATGAGGAAAGTACCCAAGACAAAATGCAAACTTAAACAACACATCCATACCTGTGAGAATTCTTTTACACTTTGCCATAGATGTGGAGCAACTAGAATTTTCACACACTGTTGGTAGAAATATAAAATGGTGCTGCCACCCTGGAAAACATTGTGGTAATTCCTTCAGAAATTAAGTATGCACTTACTATATGCAACCTAGGTATTCACCCAAAAGGAATGAAAAACTTGTACCCACCCTGAAACCAGCATGTTTTAGCAGCTTTGTTGTAGCAGATTTACTCATAATTGCCCAAACCTGAAACAACCCTCAAACTGGATTAATCTCACAGATACAAACACAGAGCACAAATAACTGTTGATACCAAACAAAAATGGAGTAAAAGACAGCTGATAAAAATAGGGAAATAATCTAAATTTATGAGCATACAAAGGATGCCTCAGGTCTATAGTTGAGTGGCAAAAGAATGACCTAGCCGAGTCCCCTTTATGAAAGAGTACACAGGTCTGTGTTTTCCCTGGGTGGGGACACACAGAGCTTTGCAGCAATGTGTCGCTCACCCACATAAAGCTACAATACAGACAAGCTCACTCCTGCACAAGCTGGACAATTTTTTGGTGCAGCAGGTCTCTCTATCTATACTGCTGATCCTGCCCTTCCTCCATCCTCTGACCATACTCCTCACCGCAGGGGTTGGTCTGGTCCCACCTCACCTTTGTCTGCCACTGTGACTCCTAGCTGGGCATCCTGCTTCCCAGTCAAATGCAAACCCCTTCCTTGGGCAAAAGGCGCTGGGAGGCCCCTCCTTCTCACCCTCTCCACCCTCGTCCTCTCTGTAGATTGGCTCACACATCTTATCCATAGAGAAACTTTCCACTCTGCTCCAGGATCACTCTTGCCCCACCTGGTCAGACTGCGTTGGTTCCTCTGTTTTGTTTTGTTTTTCCCCTGCCTGCTGTTTCCCATGCCTGGCTGCTCCTCATATTTGTGGAGTGCAGTAAATGCATGTTGAAACCAGGGTCTGGTTTCCAAATTAATTTAAGGTAAGCATGAGCTCCTGCTAGGGACCACAGTGCACTGGCTACTGTGGAAGACACCAAGAGTTACGCAAGTCCTGGCCCACGGAGTGCAGAATCAAATGCAATAAAGAGAGAGGGTGCGTGCTTCCTGTTGAACACAGAGGGCACTAAAAACAACGGGTGGCCTCCATATCTTGGATTCAAACAATGGATCAAAAATATTAGGGAAAAAGTCACATCTGTTCTGAACTTGTACAGACCTTTTGTCTTTAATCCCTAAATATAGTACAACAGTTAGTGCTGTAGTATTTGCCTTGAATTAGCTGTTCTAAGTCATCTGGAGATAATTTATAGGATGGGGAAAATGTATGCAAATTCTGAGCGGACTTGTATAAAGGACTGAGGCATCCTTGGATTTTGGTAGCTTAAGGGCATCCCGGAACGTATTCACAGAAGATATCAAGGGATGTTGTCCCTGTGTGGGGGGCAACACCAAGTAGTGTTCAGTGAGGACACATCCCCACTGACAGCATAGATGTAGGACCATGATGTACTGTTGAAAAATCTCTAACAGGGCATAGTGATTAAATTTATACAAATATACGAAGTAGATTTTTGTTAGAAGAGTTAGCCTCTATGCATTCACATCCCTGAAGGCAATATGAGATTTTTTTTCCTTAAAGAATCAATAAAGCAATGAATCTGGTTCATTGCCACCATCTGGGAAGTATATGGAACACTTGGTAGGTTTCCCACTTTTGAAAGGGCCTCCTTCCTTTGCCCTTCCCTGGGTCAAAGTTAAGGAAATTAATTCTAGTTGGAATAAGTAATATAAAAGTCAAAAGGTAAATTATTAGACTTTTTATGGAGGTCAGAAGGCCTTCATCTTAAGCATTCTGATCATTCCTAATAAGAATCCATTCCCAGGCCAAATGCAAAGCCTGGCCATGGAGTCATTTTATTAAAGGTGGTAGACTTGACTTTCTTCAGAGACCAGAGGTACTTAACTATTGGGTTTATGCCAGTATTTGCCATGTTTAAAGGAAGCAAGGTGCTGTGCCCACTCTGCTGGTCTCACCACTTCTGGCCAAGCTCAGTTTGGGAGTCGTGAAACAGGAGGTCATTTCTGGGGCTGCACAGATTCAGTTAGCAGAGAGCCCCAGAATGACAGCCTGAAGGACCTACCTCCCCCAGCCCTCCTCCCTTGAGGTTCTTCTCTAGTCTTGGCTCCTGCCTGAACACCTCCCAGGGTCTGTCTCCTAAGGGCTAGAGCCGCCCCAGCAGTGCAGGCTCCACTCTAACGAGTAAGTCAGGACCAGTGCAAGGCCAAGGATTGGGGTGTTGGGATCAGAGTGGGAGTACTGCACACTGGTAGCCTCTCATTCTATTTTTTTTGCAGCCCCTCATTCTAAAGTTCAGACAATATAGCAGCCTCCAGGCTTGAGTTGTTTGCATACCACTCTCCAGCTCTTCCTGCCTGCTCCTTGCTACCTCCTGGTGTGGGTTCACTGCTCTGTCCTGGTCTAGGTGGTCCAGGCTCACCCTGAGCCAACTCATGCACCTCTCTGTACTCTTCTGAGACCCCAAGTCTTCATATGTCATACTCCTGGAAGAAGCAGAGACAGGGACGGACCATTAGCTGTTTCCATGGCAGCAGATGCTTGGCGACTGGGTGTCAGGTGCACAAGAGGGCACCCTCATCACCAGATGTGCCTTCTTATCGCATCCTGTTGTCCCAACAACACCCAAGTGTTCCACAGGGAAGGTGTAATTGTCAGAAGTAGTAATTGTAGGGTGATTATACGGCCAGCCTTTTCCATTTCAATTCTCAATTATGTTATAATCATAGTCTTCATTCATTATAATTAATTGTTATGTTATATTAGTACTGAAACAATAGCATAACAGGATAAGAAAGTTTTGACAGAGACAAAATTCAGGCATTGTTTCTTGGGCAGAAATAGCTGTTCTTTGCCAGCCCACATCCAGCTTGGTTCCTGCCACATCTCGGTACAATGAGCCTGAGTTTCAGGGGAAGAAGATAAAGGTGAGGGAGAAGGGGACAGCTCAAGCTTCCTAAATCCCGGCTTTTTCCAGTTGTTTAATTTGTGTCAGCTGATGCTAACTGTGCCTTCAAGATTTTTTGGATCTCAAAATTACCCTCACTTCTACCCTCAACAAAACACACATGAAATTGTGTTGTCCTTGTGTATGCAGCAGGACGGGTCAGTGGAAGAACACACTACAATGTCTGCAATGCTGAGGATAAAACATATCCACAAGAAGAGGCCAGTTAGCCCAGTAGATGCAACAGGGCCTGGAGTAGGTCCCTCTGACCTGGGAGCTGGAGCCCAGCTTGCATCTCTAAAACCTGCACTAGCTGTTTGACCCAGCTCTGTCACTTTGGGGCTTACCTAGGCATATGGAACCTGACATACCTTTTCAATAGGGTAGTGCAAGTACACATGTTATCATGTTTCCAGAGCTCAGAGTGGGGTGGCTCAGAGCCTGCACTGTTAATAAGTGCTCAGCAAATGTTTGCTGCTGTTCTCAAGACTGGGCAAAAGAATGGGAGAGTTCTGATCTAGAAATTGAAGACTTGGGGGGGGGGCCTTAGTGTTACCATCAACCTACTGAAGAAGTGGCCTTTGTAGCTGGGCATCAGGATGCTCACCTGTAATCTTGGAAGGCTAAGGCAGGATGATCTCAAGTTTGAGCCCAGCTCAGGAAATGTAACGACTTAGGGAGACCTAGTCTCAAAATTACAAAATGTAAAAACGGCTAGGGATATAGCTCAGGGTGAAGGCCCTGTGTTCCATCCCCAATTTTGTGCCAAAAAAGTATAAAGGAAAATAAAAAATAAAAAGCTCTTTACAGCACCTGTTGGAAAAGGTAGCAGGATGGCACTTTAAGGTAGAGCTCTAGGTTCATCAGAAGGAAATTCCCAGAATGAATCATAGGAAGTTGAGGGCCCTCTACTGCACTGCATTCAGATGTACTTTCAGATCCAAGGATTTGAGGTGGCATATGTTAAAACGCTTAAAATATGTAAGACTGATATAAAAGGAAGTATTAGGAACCTAGAACAATGTAGTAAAAATTCTCTACACTTCACAGGACATATCCCCAGAACAACACATTGGTGGCCTTCAGTACAGGTCCTTGGAGAGGCCCCTGTTTGGTTCTGATGCCTGGGGTCTTTCTCAAATGCCCATGTAGTGGTTATGCTGTCTTCACCCTTTATCTCTTTCACAAGCTGCCCCTGGTCTCCTCACTCATATGACCCATTCCCATCTGAATTTTGTCTGGAACACAGTCTTCCTCCTTCCTTCCCTTCCCTGCTTCTTTTCTTCCTCTCTTTCTTCTCTCTCTCCATCTTCCTTCCTTACCTACCTCCTTTCTCTCTCTCTTTCTTTCTTTCTTTCCCTCCTTCCTTCCCTTTCTTCCTTTTTCTTTCTTATTAGCTGGACAGAAGACAAAGTTGGTAGTGGCATCTCTGAGGAGGAGTTGGCTGTTCATGCCGTCTGTGCACAGCCCTTGGAGACCCATGTCAGGCTGCTGCAGGAGGATGCTGAGTGGTCACATAGGACCTCTGTGGACACTGGAAGTGTCTGGGGACTGTCCTGCATGACTGGAGTGGAGTAAGCTGGCAGCCAGCATTCTTTCTTGCCCTGCGAGGTGGGTGCCTAAGAACAAAGGGAGCTTCAACTCTGCCCTAGACTACTCAGAGAGCCTCCCAAGCACTTTCGTTAGCCATGATTAATGCTCTTCCTAATAAAGTCTCTGTGCCGAGAGCCTGAGCATGGAAGGTTAATGGGCCCAGCAATAACTGATTAAGAAACACACATTGTAAAGAATTATATCCAGTATCTCTCACTTAATAGTCTGTCCTTAGGGTCTTCCCTGGTGTTTCTTAAGGGCCTTTTAAAGCTCACACCATACAGAGTTTACACAGAGGCTGTTGTTAGGCCAGGGAGGACCATCTTCTACTCCTATATAAGACACAAAGGGAAAAAGTATCAGGCATTAATAAAGGCAAGGTAAAAATGTGAAGATGATTGTGGAACACACAATCAGTAACTTTAATAACAACTAAATATAGATTACTTCCATACTTGAATCTTCTGTCATTTTATTTTTAATTCTGTAACAGGAGCTTGGATAGCCTCAGCGGCTGTATGGGTGTTATTGCCACATGTGTTCTTAAAAATAGCAAATGCAACAAAGGTAGGGTTAAGAAATAAAGGCAGCTAGATGAACCTGACTGGCTGAAGACTCTTCAGGCCCCATTGGGGAAGACTGGAGATGGGTCCCTCCTTCCTCAGTGAGCTGGATCATGTGGCATCCAGCAGTGGCGGCACCAGGTCAGGATAAAATATTGTGTCACTTGGAGCTCTGGCTTGCTTCGGAAGAGTTAATTTCAGCAGTGTGGTTGCCTCATTTTCAACATAAACTGTCTCTCTCTGAGTCTTGGGATTTAATAACTACTAAAATTGCTATGATACTATCCGCAGAGAACATGGAGGTAGAGGTGCAGATGGTAATTACATGGGGCCACCTGGGGAGCTAACCCAATCGCAGCAGCACGTGGGGAGCTTGACACACTGGTCCAATGGCAGCCCGAGAAAGCCTGAGAAAGCCATTGTTATGCAAATTAGACCGCAGGGCTAAAAATGCCAGCTGGAGCCATGTTACCACAGATAGTAATGTCATAAAGGGGCTCTGCTGTAGTTCTTTCAACGCAGACCCAATTCTGTACCCCAGAAGGAGGCCAGGGGCTCCCCACAGGGACTGCTTGTCTACTGAGCAGTGTGAGGATGTTTGTGGGCTGGCTAGAGAGTATTCTTCGAAAGAAGAGTTGAATATAGTTGGAAGAAGCTATATCAGCCAGCTCGGGCCAAGTTATGCTGTGATGACAAACACCTCCCACTTCTAGGTAACAATACCACAGTGATTTCTTTCTTGCTCGCAGCGTTTATTTACTGCCCACTATATGGGTCTGGATGACTCTGTAGAGCAGGTGTCCCCCATGTGCCTCCCACACATCATAACAAAGAAAAAGGAAGCCAGAAAAGTCTCCCAGCAGCTCTTACCCTCCCCTCCCAGCCTTCCATGTGACCCTGCGTTTCACCCAGGCCTCATTGCCAGGACAACCAGGAGGCCAGGCAGGGAAATACAGCATTCCTTTTGTGTTGAGGGAGGGAAGAAAGACCAGAAATAGTATTGCATGACCCCAGGAATGTTCACGGTGGGACCATGTTTTATATAAAAGCCAGGAACAATTTCTGTAAGGACTGGACCTTTCACATGGCTCCCATCTGTAGGTGACCTGTCCTGGCAGGAGGCTTCTCTCCCTGAGAGCACCTGGTTGATTGACTGTTTCCTGTATGAACAGGCAAGCGAATGTTTCACCCTGGCCACACACACACACATGACTGCCTCCTGTATGAACAGGCAAGCGAATGTTTCACCCTGGCCACACACACACACACACAGACAGACAGACACACACACACACACACACACACACACACACACACACACACATACCTCAAATGCTAGCTAGCATTAGAGTCCATAGCTTGGAATACTTGGGCTTAGCAAATAGCCTGACTCTGGGTCCTGCCACATACCCACTGGTGCATGTCTTGGACGTGTAACTCAATCTTCCAAGTCTCTGCTTTATAATCTTCAAAATGGGAACTTTAATAATAAATATCTCCTCAGGTTGCAGTGGGAATGACAGAAGTTACTTTAAATAAAATGTTCATCAGAAGCACTCCGAGGGGGCTGGGGATATAGCTCAGTGGAATAAGCGCTTGCCTAGCAAGCGCAGGGTCCTGAGTTCGATCCCCAGTACGCCAAAAAAAAAAAAAAAAAAAAGAAAAGAAGCACTCCGAGGGTGGCACTGTGTGTGCTTCGATGCCGATATCACTGTCATTAGTAGCGAGAATTCCAAGCTCCTTCTTCGTTTTTTTCAAAGGACAGTTATGTCATTATTGGTAACTGTCTGCCCTACTGTTCTCCCACCTACTCCGCCATGGCTGGGGTGTAGTTTCCCACCCTGACAGTGTTGGCATGGCCGTGTGACTTGCTTTGGCCAAGGCAATCTGGAGAGCTCCAATCAGGTGAATTGCTGTGAAGAGCCCACCACAGATGCCCACCAGCCCTGACACTGCCTGCCCTTCTGTAAGGAAGAACGCACGTTTGTAGTCTACAGCCACTAAGATTTGGCTTTGTTTGTTACCGAAGCAGAGGCTGACTAATACACTGAGAATGTGGAAAGGCCTTCACCAGTCCCAGCCCCTCTATCATCTGCTTTCCTCTTTAGCACCAAGTGAGATATATTGTTAATGCAGAAATATGTCTCCAAGGAGTAGTAGGTTGAAAAATGGTAGGCTGAGGATCTAGCTCAGTGGCACAGTATCTACCTGACAAGCAGGGGGTTGTGAGTTCAACTCCTGGTACTAAAAAAAAAGAAAACTAGCCCAAAAATATGTTTGTTATATTTACTTATAACTTCACTCATGTGCATATGCATATAAATACACGCTAATTCATCTGTGAAATTTATGTTAACAGGTTAACAGTATTTGCTTCTTTGTGTTGAAAATTAGGGATGATTCTTCATACATTATGTTCTGCATTCTTTTTATCATATCACATGGATGTTTTTAAAAATGTAAACACTGTAAAACAAGTAGCCAGTGAAAAAAGTCTTCCAGTCTATATTCAGTCTCATTTCTCAGAGATAATGGTTTCTTGGTAACGTTCTAGAAATGTTTTCTTAGAGCCATATTTTCAGGAGAGTTTTACCTGCATGTTACCAAGTGGCCAAAAAACCTAAAATTTAACCAATCTCTGAGCAAAATGACATAATAGTCTAAATTAATATTCTACCCAGGACTAATTCTTAATATATTACATACAGCCAATCTCTTCTCCAATAAAATGATGGATTAAAATTTAATCTCTACATTTCTAGGAGTAAGAAAAATAAAGCCTTTGTGCCCTTATTTGTTTACCTATTTGAAAGGTTTATATTCAGCTTTGGAAAAGTACTCTAATTGAATGCAAGAATTCAGGATTATATTATGTCATGAGGTCACTTTGAAAATATGTATTAAAGGATTTTAAAGAAAGGAAAATATTTTATAAACATCCTGTCCTAATCTCTTACACATCCAGCCCTACTCTGTAGATTCAACATTCTTCCATTTTATTAGAATTTGCAGGTGAGGTCTGAAGCTGTATCAATGAAGAGCAAATGAATGAACACACTGGGTTTTCTGAGAGCTTATTATGGGTTCATCCTATAATCCACATATATCATTCATGGATGCAAATGGTGGACCATTAAACAGAATTTGAACTAAAGCAACCAACTTGTGGGGCAGCCATGGGAAAACTGACATGCCAAAAGAAGTTTCCCAGGAAGAGCTGAGTTCTTTCTCTATTGGCGCATCTTTCCCAGATACAAATGGGCCAGCACTTCCCTGTCACTTGGTTTATCTTGGGGCAAGGGAGGTCCCAGGTTCCCAAGAGCAAGGTTTTAGTATTAGCATATAAGGGGCAAGAGGTATGCGATGAAGTCCCTCAGTTGGAATCTGTGGACTCGCTAGTGGGTAACCTCATTTCTGGTACCTCACATCCTGCCATCCAATCTCCTCAGACCCTCTCTCTCTATCTCTGTGATACTAGAGATTGACCCCAGGGCCTTTGCACTGGGTTACACCTCTAGCCATTTTTCATTTTGAGACAGGATCTTGCTAAGTTACCCACGTTGGTCTCAAATTTACAGTTCTGCTGCCTAAGCCTCCCAGAGCACTGAGATTACAGGCATGTACCACCATGCCCAGCTCCCAACAATTTTCTAAGTGATCCCAAATCCCTTCCGGCCTCCTGGCCTGAGGAATGCCACCCACTTCAGTAGGTCTTCTCTTCCTCTGGGTCTGGATATAGGAAACCAATGAGGAAGAACCAGAAAGTCTGCACCTGAAGCCAGAGCCATGGACCCTTGTAAACAACACAGTGGTTCTTGAACAGAAAAGCACACTCCCAACACTCATTGCCACTGTTCCATGCCTGACCACTGGGCCAAGAGGAACACAAGTATGTGTGTACAAAACAACTCATATGTGAATGTTTAGACCAGCTTTGTCATCACCCAAAACTGGAGCCAATCCAAGAGGCCACCAATAGATAATCAATAATCAAAGTGAGACCTGTCCATACTCTACACCATGGAAGACAACTAGCAATACAAAGAGTAGAAGTTGGTGCACGTGGCCATCTGGAGTAATTTCAAAATAATGATGCTTACTGAAAGTTAACCCCACCCATGTACCTGCTGTAGGATTCCATTTATAGAAAAGTTTAGAAAAAGCAAACAAAAGCTAAAGAGACAAAACAGAGATCTGCAGTTGCCTGGGGACAGGGTTATGTGGAAAGGTAGAACCATCAAGTAAAGGAAGACTAGGGGGGATGGATGTGTTCATCTTTTTTTTTTTTTTTTTTTTTTGCGGTACTGGGGATCGAACTCAAGACCCTGTGCTTGCTAGGGAAGCGCTTATTCCACTGAGCTATATCCCCAGCCCGGATGTGTTCATCTTGATCATGGTGTTGGTTTCACGGGTGAACACTAGTGCTCTGGCTTCAGTGTGTCCCCTAAGGGTTCATGTGCTATGAGCTTGGTCCCCATAGCAGCAGGGTTGAGGTGGTGGGACCTTTAAAACGTGAGGTCTAGTGGAAGGTGGATTCGTCCCTCAGGGTATTGCCCCATGAGGGGCTCTGCGTTGGTCTCCTAAGTGAGTTAGTTCTTTCAAGAGCAAAGTGTTACAAGGTCTTCTCAGCGTTTGCCCCTTTCTTCATGTGGCTGGTTAACTTTCTGCTTCTTTATCTTTTGTAACCCAGCTAAGGGGGTCTTGCCAGAGCCTGAACAGAGGAGCCTGCCTGATCAGATTTTCAGCCTTTAAAACTGTAAGCTAAACAAATCTCTTTCTTTTTTAAAGCTTTTAGCATCAGGTCATTTGTTACAGCAACTGAAAATGGACTGAGGCAACTAGTGGTTCCTGATAGGGAACGATTTTGCCCTTCAGAGACATTTTGGTAATGCCCAGAGGCATTTTTCTCATCACTGTCAGGAAGGGTCAAGAATGCTGCTAAACCTTCTACAATTCACAAGACAGCCCCTCTCCCATGAAAGAATTATTCTTTCCCAAATGTCAACAGTGCTGAGCTTGACAAACCTTAGTATAGGGATACATTAAGACTTTTCACGCCACACACTTTAATCATAGGCATTTTATTGCACATTGATTAGACATCAATAAAGATGAAATCCTAGCCCTGCCACTTGCTGGTTGCATGACGTTAGGTAATGTACTGCACCTCTCTGGATCTGTTCCCACTCAGAAAATGTGGGGGGTAATAACATCTATTTCCCAGAACTTCTCAGCCTTAAATGAGAGCCTGAGATGTGAGCCAAATACCAAATAGATGAAAAGAAGGTGATAATTCACAGACTTGCTCACTGCCTGTGAGCATTCAGCCAGTCTATTGGAACTGACTTCAGCTGTCAGGAGTGGAACTCAATTACATCATGCAGGGAAAAGACCTTCTAGCTGGGCTCAGATGCTTAGAGACATGCAAGGACCAAGGAAAAATTGCCTCTGAATTTCAGGTTCTGCTCCCAGACCTCTAGTGCTGTGCAAGAAATATAGGTCAGAGAATAGAAGTCTTTAAGTATGGGTAACAAGGATTTGCTGTGACCTTGGGCCCTGACTTTCCATCTCAGTATCAGCAGGAAAGAAGACTCTGATATGATTAATTATAAATACAAAAACTTCACACATTATTATTTAGCCAAGGTTTTCATTCATTGGGGTTCAGCCACAAAAACACTCAAGAAAATTGCTGAGGCTGGAGGCCTTCGAGTAAGCCCCTCTGTGCCCAGCCAACCTCAGCACTGGGGACTGTAGCTGGCAAAATTGCTGTGAGGATTGCTAATGGTGTACATTTTTGCAATTTAGTTTGGGATCCAGTAATCATGGCATTATCCCCGCTAGGCTCCGTCCCCCACTTCAACTCCACTACACCTTGAAGAAGGGAAACTGGAGGGCAGTGAGGGGAGCAGGATTGGGGATCCTCAGTCAGCTCTTTGTTCGCTTAGCTGAGGGCGAGCAGGAGAGCAAGACCTTGGCAGCCAGAACACAACACCTTTGTCTGGCATGTGCTTCCAGGACCTTTGGAATCCAGGGGCTGGGGAGGAGCTTACCTTTGCAAAATACCAACCCCATAGCCATCTGCAGGCACCCTGGACTCAGGGCTTGTTAAGGGCCATCCTCCCAATGGGCCACAAGGTAGAGAGGCAAGCGCTCCAAGATACTGGTCACTCTCTTTCAATCTCTTTTCCCCAAATGCTGGTAGCGACATCTAAAAGCATGCTAGAGCTGCTGGTGGGGGCAGAAGTGGATTCCAGAGAACTCCAAGTTGGCCTGGACTGTGATCCTCTGGGAACACAAGGTTGTTTCCTATCCACAGGACAAGAGAGGTTCTCACTTCTGAACATGCCCTGCACCTACTGTGATATTCCCACACTCTGTGGCCAAAAATTTGCTGGATGCTCCAGGGGAACTGAATCCACCCTGGCACACCCTGCCTTTGCCAAGTTGTACTCCCTCTGCTGAGAATATTGCTTCTGTATTGCCTGAGCAGTTCTGGTCCTCTGCAGCCCTGGAGCAATTCTGGGATAGCATCATCCCAGGCAGTTTGTCCTGATGGTCCTGGGGCTGGATGACATCCTCCTCCCTTGGATCCAGGCATCCCCATATCCATCTACTCTGGGTGATGATCTTACCTGCAGCAATATCTTTCCAATCAGACTGAGAGGATGGGGAAAGCCACACCTCGGTCTCCTTTGAAAGCTCAGTACCAGGTGGTTCAGTGCTTGGGACAATCTGTGCATTAAGCAACCATATTTAATTCCAAATGACAGAACTGGTCTTCTTAGGGGACATTTTCACAAGGCAAGCAAGCAGAAAGGGGGGCAAGTGATAAAGATAAAGGGTCAACCTCTTAGAACCTCACTAACCTTCAGTATCAGGAGGCTCACATTTGGGAGTCAGGTCCTGAGAATGGGGAGAGGCTGAAGGTGACCGGATGGTGACTCTGCCAGGCTCCTGGGTTCAGAACAGGCCAGGCCGGTTGGGTCGGTTGTGGGAGAAGAATAAGGAAGAGGGAGGTTGTTCTTTATAATCCTGCTTGTTTATCCAAGAAACAATAAAACAGAGGCAGGATTGTTCAGAGATGCTGGATGGTGCTCATGAGAAAGACCCCACTGGACCCAGAGGTCTGCCTAGGAATGCCTGGAGCCTGGGAAACAGGAATTAGGCCCTGGGGTGAGACTCAGGGATGGCTGGGTTGGGCTGTGCTGGAGCAGCTGCCTGTGCTGAGAGTGCATGGGGGACATTTCTAACTCTGTAGTTGGGTATCCTACCCTGTGTTGTGTTGAATTTTGTTACCAGGCCTGGCCATGGGTGACCAGACCTACAGGGCAGCATTGTTCTAGGTGTGTCTAGGAGAAGACTTTCACATGAGCCCAGAGCAGAGGGGGCCTCAGCCCACCTGCCATGGCCTGCATAGAAGAAGGAAAAGCTGAGGAGAAACCTGCTCTTTCTGTCAACTGTCCTCAAGTTGGGATCATCGTATCTCAAAGGCCTTAACCTTGGCCTTAGCCAAAAAAGCATTTTGCTGTGCTAATGCTCTTGAGAAGATTCCTGGCCCACAGGTAAGGCCCACTGGTGCGCTTGACCATGACCAGCTTGGTTGTGTGGTCATCTAGAGTCGATCACTGCCAGGATGCTCACAGAAGCCAAGCTCAAGGACTTGCCTATTTCTGATGTAGGGAGAGGCTGGCTCCATGGGGCCCAAAGTTGGAGAATGAGCTGGTCTCATTTTCTGCCAAGAAATGGGTGCTTGTCCTGCAAAACAGGGAGATAGATCCTGGGCACCCAATCTACAGTGTAAGAAATAGGCTCTGTCTCTTTACCTTCAGGAACCCCCAAGGTGGTTAGAAAAATAACTCATGGAAATTGAGACTATTAGGCAAACTTGCAATCCTATTAGAGGAGGCACAGGGGCAGCGCAGGGAAGGACGAGCTCCGCCTGGATTGAGTCCACCCCCACGCCTGGGGTCTCTGTGGAGCATCAGATGTGTGGCCTTACTTTTCCTTTTCCTTGTTCTCAGAGTCCAGGGTGCAGGGATTGTAATAGTCAACTCCCTACCTCAGGATCATGCCTTTTCTGCCCAGTTCAGTTCCTTTGACACATGTGCATGATTTGTGCATCTCTCTACAAACTCTGAGTTCTGATTGGGTGGGCACCAGCTTCGAAAGGATGTGCATGCTGCTTTGCCCTATGCCTCACTCTGTGTCCCAGTTTTCACCCAAGGCTGTCTTCTGTTGTCAGCTTTTTAATTTCTTTGGAAAAAAACGTAAGGCATATAATTGACCATCTTAACTATTTTTAAGTGCAGCTCACATTTTAAGTACCTTCATATTTTCTGTCTCTACTGTCTGCCCCCTGAACTTTCTCATCTCCCCAAACTAAAACTGTCCCCATTAAGTACCAATTCCCGGTCCTTCTCCTCATTCTCTGGCATCCCCCTCTTACCCATGTTTCCCCAAAATAAGACCTAACTAGAGATGAACAAAGCCAGCCGCAATCAGCCTATCTTTGCTTTACCTGCTGTTACAGAATAACCACTGAGCAAGAGAATAGTGAGGTATAATCTTCTGCATGACACTGGCTGTCACCATGGTAACAACCAGGTATTAATTACAGTTTAAGTTCATTGTCTGGTTAGGTCTTATTTTCAGGGAAATGGGGTACTTTATGCTTCCATAAATCTGATGACTAGGGACCTCATAGATGTGGAATCATGCAGGATCTGACTTTCCGTACACAGATTTTTCCACTGAGCATGGTATGTTCCAGGCTCATCCGTGCTGTAGCCTGTGTCAGGATTTCTCTCCTTTCTCAGCTGAATTCCATTGCATTTTAGAGGGCCACCATGTCATGTTCATTTGTTCATCGGTCAGTGGGGCTTGGGTTGTTCCTACCTCTGGCTCTTGTAACGTTGGGGTGAGCGTGGATATTTCCATATCTCTGAGAAACTCTGCTTTCAGTTCTTTTCTATATATGCTCAGAAGTCAAATTCTGGGTCCTAAGGTAATTCTATTTGGAAATCTTTGAGAACCCTCCATACTGTTTTCCACAGCAGCTGCAACGTTTCACATTTCCACCACTGTGTGCCAGGGCTCCAGGTTCTCCTCATTGTGGCCAGCACTTGCATTTCTCACCCCTTAGATAGTAGTCACCATGAGGAGGACTAGGGCAGCTGTGTGTGCGCCTGTCTCCATGTGGTCATGTGCACACCTAGCCCACGCTGAGACTCTCGCACAGTGCACTGCTGTTACACGGTGCTTTGCTTGTCCATTCACTGGTTGCTGGAGGCTGGACTGCCCCATTCCTCACCTCCACAATCAGCGCTGGACAGGGGCACGGATGTGGCCTCCTGAAGGGCCATCATGAAAGTCTCTCTTGGGCATGCACTCGCCAGCCTGAGTGCACAGCCCTGTCCAAGTCCTTCCCAGGCTGGCACAGTCTGTTCCCCCCCCATGACAGCCCCAAGAAGCTCCCGCTTCCCACTACCTTGCCAAGACTTAGAACTAGCTGATGTTCCAACTTCTGCAAATCTGACAGTGGAAGAGGAGCTCCCCATTTTTATTTGCATTTCTTTGATTACTAGTGGAGCTGAGCAGCTCTTTGCCCATGTGTACCTTGTTTGCATTTTCCTTTCTGTGAATGGCCTGTTGGGGCTGGTTGTTCCCCTTTATAGTTTTGCCTTGAAGAATGATCTCTGCCATCTGTCACTTTAAACTGTAGCAGAAAATTCCCCTTACCCCCAGCCAGTATACTTCAGTTTCTTAGTTGCCCGGGTAACAGCTCCTGTTCCAGATCTGCTTGCTCCTGTCCCTTAGAAATGGCTGGTCACTGTAATGCATAGCTGGTCACTATGATGCACATAAAACCAATCCCCAATTGACAAGCCATTCTGCCTCTGTACTTCCTGCTTGCTTACCTCATATGAGCCCTAGACCACCAGAACCCAGAGCCTGATATTTTGGGGAGTGATCCCGATTAGTGCCCATCGACATAAATAAATCTGCCTCCAAATCCTAGGTGTCACTTCCATGTTTCTGCTTGCCATTGCAAAGCAGGAAGAAAGTCAGTTGTTTTCAACTATGGCTAATGCCAGCAGGCAGCGTCCTATTAGTCTTCCTGTACACAGACATCCTTGCCCTACATGGGTGCACTTGGGAATTTTCAGCTTTCCAGTGGTGTGAAAGGGGTGCTCATTCAGTAGAAAACATATTTCAAATTTTGATCCTTTCCTGGGATATCAACATGTATCTGTGATGATATGTGATATTGCTCCTGCCATCTCAAGGGAAAACATCTGACACTCTACAGCCCAGATGATGAACCTATGGCACACACACTGCAGTGGTCTGTATCATTGAAAGCTTTAAAAGGTTTGCCATCACTGCTCTAGAGTGCTGTGTGGCTATGCTAAGAGGTTGAGTAAATGGGACATCTTTCAATTCATTTCTAACAGGATATTTTCAACTTCCCATGGGCTGATGGAGATACAACCCCACTATAAATGAGGACCATTAGCACCCTTTTCTGTCACAGCTGACAGCATAGTGAGCATGGCCTCTAGAATGTAGCTCTGAAAGGGAACTTGGAAGTAGGGTGATCTGCAGGGTGGGACAATTGTCATCGGTATTGTTAGCCCATTTTCTGGCATCACTTACATTGCTGTGGAGCTGCAAGCCTGCGACTCTAGGTGCTCTCTGAGCACTCAGTCTGTGGCAGCCCAGCTGTATCTTCAGCATTGACAAGCAGGAGGTGTCAGGAGGAGAGACTCAGCTGGTGTTCAGGCATCAGGAACCGGTGCCATGAATGATATCCTTGAGGATGCTGGTTTGAAGTTTTATTCACAAACCAGGAGTTTGCAGAGAAACAATTATCTTTTTACTCCTTAATATTGCTAAGACACGAAGCCATTTCCATGGACACTGATGCTGAGCCCCTTGGCAGGAAGGAAGCCACCTGATAATGTCACCGGGTGTGATTGCTGGAGTGTAGACATGCGTGGGTGGACAAGTCTGGCTTGCAAAGTGATATTCACCATGACTCCAGTGTCATAATGAGTGTGAAATCATGGGAAAGAAAACATAATACAAAAACAAAGAGTTGCACCACACAGGAGATGCTGTAGAATAGGGTGAGTGTCAAGGAATTCAGTTGCCCACCACACAGGCATGCATGGACTGGGTGCCTGCTCAGGCAGATAATGTGCTTTTGGCAGGGTTCAGAGATGAAGGGGATGCTAGTCCCTGCTCAGGAAGTCCAGCCTGGGGAGCCAGACAAATGTGGACATATAGCCCTTCTAGGAAACAAATGGTGGCTTTTTCTGTGGCAATAGGGTTGCCAAATTTAGCAAATAAAAAAGCAGGATGCTACATGTCTCTTGTCAACAGGGAATTGCAAACAGAAAGCAACAATGGGAAACCACTACACACCTACTAGGATGGTCAAAATCTGAAAGCTTGATGACAGGAAATGCTGGCAAGAATATGGAGCAATAGGAATGCTTATCATTGCTGGTGGGATGTGGAATGGTACACCCACTTCAAGAGACAGTTTGGTGCTTTCCTATGAAACTAAACGTGCTTTACCCTATGAACCAGCAGTCACATACCTTGGTATTTACGCAGAAACCCACACACGGGTATTTATAGCAGCTTTATTAGTAATTGTCCAAACTTGAAAGTGTCAATTAAAAATAAACCAAAGAGAAATTCTGCAAAAAATGCTGAGATTTATTGGGGAGTAACAGAACACTGCAATAGAAGCGTTTATGCCACGGTAAACCACGGGGGTTCAAACACATGGAAGCAAGGGCAAGTCTCTAAAGACAAAATGAGAAGACCACATAAGATATTTGAAACAGTAATCTTGGCCACAATAATTAATAACTATAGTGACATCAGCCTGAGGTTAAACAGGGAGTTGCTGGGCTGACATTCTTGTGGAAGTGATTGTTGTATAAAGTTGTAGTGGCTTTTTTGTAAAGCCTTGCATGATAGTTACTGCCAGGCAGTTGTGTATAACCTCCTGATATTTTGTTCTTGTTTACTATTTTTTTGTTTTTTGTTTGCAGTACCAGGAATTGAACTCAGGACCTTGTGCTTGCCAGGTAGACACTTATATCACTGAGCT
The DNA here is from genome assembly GCA_004027595.1 of Dinomys branickii. Taxonomy (NCBI): domain Eukaryota; kingdom Metazoa; phylum Chordata; class Mammalia; order Rodentia; family Dinomyidae; genus Dinomys; species Dinomys branickii. The sequence goes on from PVLD010010362.1 coordinate 48,936, forward strand.
ATATCCCCAGCCCATTTTCTTGGTTAATGTTGACACCAGCGACTCCATCTTAATTCTGACAACTTCCACATTTCTTTCATAGAAACAACCAGGATATTCTTCAGTGGGTGAATTGATAAGCTCAGTTCATCCAGACAAGAAATACTATTTAGGGATAAAAAGAAAGCTATCAACCCACAAAGCAACATGGAGGAAATTCAAATGCATGTTACAAAGTGAAAAAAGCCAATATGAAAAAGCTCTATACCATATAATTCCAACTTTATGACATTCTGGTAAAGGCACAACTGTGAAGATAGTAAAAAAGATCATCCAGGGGCTGGGGGAAGAGAGAGACAGAGCATGGAAGTTGTGAAAGTTCTTTGTATGATACTGCAATGCTGAGTACATGTCATGTGACATTTGTCAAAGCCAATAAAACACACCCCCAAGAGTGACCATATCGCCAACAGTGGACTTTGGATGATAGCAAGCTATTGACATAGGTTCATCAGTTTTACCAAATGTGCCACTCCGGTGGGGATGTTGATAGTGTGGGAGGCTATCCAGGTGTGCACGTAGGGAATGTAGAGTGTACAGTATATTGGAACTCTCTTTCCACTCAATTTTGCTATGAACCTAAAACTGCTCTTTAAAAAGAATAAACTATAGATAAAACTTTTTAAAGTGCAAGATGCACAGATACGAACTTCAGATAAGTGACACATATACTTTCATTATATCTTATCCCATATGTGGAATATACTACATAATTATTTAATGGCAAGCCTTATTTTGGAGAGAGATAGAAGAAGCAGCAAGAGGCAGGGGTTTTTAGCTGGACCAGAGGCACAGGGATCAGGCCAGTGGCTTCCCTCTCCTGGGAGGAACGGGACCACCCATACTGCCATTCCCTCCCAGATGGAAGCTCCAAGTTTCTGCCTATGAAAGAGGTCAAGTTCAAAACCCTCCAACAGTCTCAGAAATAGGCAAGTCTGCCACGTTTCTCCTCCCAAAGCCCGCATCGCAGCTTCACTTAGGAAGGGCACAGCATGCTGTGTTCTTATACAGGTACCAGAACCTGCAGTCTTGTGGGTCGGGGTTGGTGGGGCAACTGCTGCAGAGCGTACTGTTTCATCTACTCATCTGCACTTATGTTCTCAGGGGGCCTTATAGTTATAATGTACATGAGAACATTTTAGAATGCCATGATATAATTACTTTCAGGTCTAGCTTTAAAGAACAAAATGTTAAAACCCCACGGTGGCCCTAATTCAGAATAGCTTCTTTCAAGCCACCTAGTGAGACCTGGCTCTCACCAGGAGTCTTCTGCAACTTCATTCACGAAACAAATATTTATTGAGCATCTATTGTGGTACCTACCATGGACCTACTATGTACCAGGCATAGTCTGAATATGCCACAGGTAATACTGCAGCAGACCAGAAAATACACTGTAATGCGAGTGCAGGAAGGGTGGGTGCTTAGTGTCACCTGGAAAAGGTGGGAAAGGTGGGGACTTGGGAGGTGAAAGAGGTTGGCTTAGCAGACAAGAGTACAGTCAGCCCCCTTACCTGTGGGCTCTGCATCCTTGGCTTCAACCAAGAACAGATTTAAAATGCAGCTCAACTTATAATGGTTGCATCTGGTACTGAGAACATGCAAACATTCTCCCCTGTCATTATTTCCTAATCAGTACAGGATGACAATTATTTACTTAGCATTTCCACTAAATTAGGCATTGTAAGTCATCTAAAGATGATTTAGAGTAAAGGAGGGTGGGGGGAGGGTATGTGTAAATACTGTGCCATTTTATAGAAGGGGCTGGGGCCTGGGTGGATTTTGGTGTCAGAAACCACCCCCTGCAGACACAGAGGGACAATGTATCAATGTATTGGTGTATGGAATCCAGAGTTCTACTGCACAGGAGACCCACAGGGACTGCAGGAGGGAGGAGAGAAGGGCAAGGCTGCTCTGCAGCTGGCCGGCATCAGAAAGACTGCATGATGGGCCCTGTCACCACTGCCAGGCTCCTCCGGCACTTGGCAGTGACACCGGGGGTGAGACACAGGGAGGATGGGACTGGAACGGAGCCAGAGGAGCTGCAGGAGTGAGTGAGGATCAAGGGTTGGCCTCCATGTGCACAGCCGCAAACCTCAGTGTGGCCGCCCGCTAGCAAGTCACTCTCACTCTCTAAACTTGTCTGGCTTGTTTTGTGACCCATGCATTGTAGAGGGTACAGCCTGCCTCACAGGGCTATGTGGTGGATCAAAGGGTGTCTCTCGGGAGAACATGTCCACACAGAGCCTGGCCAAGTGACTTGCAGATGTAAGTCAATTAAAGGCGAGATTACCCTGGAATAAGATGGCCTTGAACCCAGTGACAAGATTTCTTGTGAGAGAAGGGTAAAAGACGTAGGAGAGATGATGTGAAATGGACATGGAGACGGGGGAATGTGTCTATGAGCCAAGGGACATCAGGGTCTGTGGCAGCCCCCAGAAGCTGGATGAGACACAGAAGGATGGTCCCTCAGAGTTTCAAAGGGAACAGGCCTGATTCCCGCCTTGTTCCCAGCATCCAAAACTGCAACCAACTCAATAAACACCTGTGTAAGTCCCTGCAGTCTGTGATCATTCCCAGTCCTGCGGCTGCAACAAGGACAAAGGACTCACACCTGCCCCAGCACAGAGGGGCTGTGATGTGAATCTGTTATAAACAAGCCCATTGCTCAGGGGCAGCCAGGGATAAAGCTGTGTGCATCCATCATGGCAGGAGAACCGGATAACCCAGGCGGAGAGACAGGCCATGCAGCACAGAAGAAAACACAACAAATGTGCCCTTTCCTCATTTGGCCCGCTTCACCACTCAGGCCTGGTGATTGATGTGGGTTTTTCTTTGTTTCCAATCCAATAAGAGCATGTTACATAAGCTCAGGTTTCCAGGGACCAGAGAAGGGCAGAAAACACCCTCATGCTCTCCCTGTCATCCAGACAAGTAGCTCTGGCCTTTGGAATGCATCACAAAGCCCAGGAGACAGAGTGAGGAGACCAGGAGGAAGGCAGGGGTGACTTGGGAGAGCCACATACAGCTGTGGCCAGTAGAAGGAAAGACACAGTTTCCTACAGTGCAAACTCCATGATGATGCTATTCTGCCTCACCTCAGATGACAGCAATGGAAGCAGCTGATTATGGACTATAACCTCTAAACCATGAGCCACAATAAACATTTCATCCTCTAAGTTTTGCCTGTCAGGTATTTTGTCTCAGTACCACAGAGGTCCAGTGTTCTGCCTACCTCACAGTCTCATTTGGTGGTTCTGCTGCCTAAAGACTAAACCATACAACTAATCTCCAACAAAATTTTTTAGAGAATCAGGAGGAGAAAGATAGCTAATGTATATAAAAACAAACATGTATGTAGTTCATTCATAGCACAGTAACAAGCAAGGCCAGGACATACATCCGTCCCCACAATCTTAGCTTCTGCAGCTGCTATGGCTGCTTGTGAACATCAGCCACTGCCCCATTTCTTGCCTCCCGTGGCTTTGGCTGGTTGAAGGGTTTCATTCAGAGTGATGACCCAAAATCCATTTGTAGAGGTTCTGCATCCTCATTGGCCTACGCTGGGGGTAGTTCTCCATACACTTGTAATGTAATTGTAGGAGAATCAGAGGCACTCCAGAGATTCCTTTGGATTCTAGAAATTGTTTCCCAGCCATCACTGTATAAGCAGCAACTAGATTTCCCCTTGGTACCCAAGATCAATCATTCCAGCCAGGAAAGTGCCCCTGTCTTTGCCCATAAGTGCAGTGGGCTATACAGCTCAATGGGCCATCTCTTTGAATTCACAGCAGCCATGGTTGTGTCCCACATGGAAACAGCCTGTCTAAACCAGCAGCGTTCAAGAATGCAGGGCAAAAAGCAAACCTTGCAAGTGGCTCACCTAATATCACAGTGCAGCATCCTGACTAAGGTGCCTTGTTAGAGCTTCTAAATAGGGTGTAGCCTTGATGCACCTTTAAGGATTTAAGGACTGGGCCCTTCCCCAGGTCCTTTTTGGGTCCCTAAGGCTTTTCCCAGCAAGATGCTCAGCAAATATAAGTCAAGGTTCTCTTCAGTGCACTTATGCAGTCACTTGTTTCTAGAGCATTGGAAGCTCCAGAGAAACAGTCCCAAGCCAGCCACCTGGCTCGGATCCAAACATCATGAGATCTATGCGCCCAGAAGCTAGTGTAGGAAGATTAAAACAGGTGCTTAAATTGGATTAGATTTCTTTGATAATACAGTCAGAATGTTAATACCTCTTTTGTTGAGCAATGATCAAGAATTCACAGTTTAGTTTGAAATAAGTTAATATATCATTCTCTATTAAAAAGTAGAAATGAAGACAGGGGTAGTATGATAGCACAAAGCATTCTGTAATGGGTTAAATGGGGACTCCAAAGTATATATCCAAGTCATAAACCCTATCCCCGTGATTGTGATTGCATTTGGGGATAGGATCTTTGCAGATGTAATTAAGGATCTTGAGCTGAGATCATGTAGGATTTAAAGTGGGTCCTAAAGCCAGTGTTCTTATAAGGCAAAGGGGAGACACAACAACTTGGAGGAAGAAGCCATGTAAAGTCAGAGACTAGGATTGGGGTGATGGGTCTGCAAACCAAGGACTATCAAAGACAAACAAAGATCACCAGCTACACCACAAACTGGACAAGGCCAGGAAGAATTCACCCTCAGACACTCAGGAGTGCATCCCTGATGACTTTGGGTTCCTGGTGTCTACAACTGTGGGAAATTTCATTTCTGGTTTTTTTTTTGCCATATACTTTGTGACAGGTAACTCGTGCACATACCCAGTGGGTCCATAGACCAAATGAAAGGGCACCTGCCACAGGGTCTGGGCTCTGGGAGGCACCAAAAAATATGGAGGCAGATGCTTTGGGGAGCACCTCCCCTTTCAAGTATGTACAGACACTTTCCTCTCTCAAGTGGCCAGCTGATTAGGAGTGGGCAACATAGAACCAGTTCCCCCTGGGAGACTGGGCAACCTCTCAGGGGCCTCTGTCTGGGCTGGGAAGCTCTGTATTGATAAAAAGAGGCACAGCTGAACCCTCAGTCACCCGGAGTCTACCTCTGAAAGGAAGGACTTTTAGGCAAACTCAGCATGCAGAACGGTCTGTGGGTCTTTACACCTTATGTGGCCTGGTCATTTCGTGCTTGACAGGCAATGGCCATCCATGATGTTCTCCCACCAAGGCTGACTCCAGAATGGATTAGCCTTCCACTTTAGATGCAGGGAGCCAGAACTGAAAATCACCCTCCATGTGCTCTTCTAATGAAAGAACCAGCAGGGGCAGGAAAGCAGAGGTATAAAGTAGCACCTAGAGGGTGGAGTAGAGGAGTGACCGAGCACAGAGCCTCCTCAGCTGAGACCCTGAGCAGTGCATGGAGAAAACCCTGTAGCCATCTAGAGAAGAGAAGAACTGGCCCTGTACTGCCAAATGCATTGCAGTGGCCTCCCTCTGCAGTGCACAGTTCCTCCAGAAGCAGGAACAAGGCAATAACAGGATTTGAACTTTCCTGGATCATTACAAACACATGCCCAGAAAAGACCTTGGCCATGCTTTCCAGGGTGAGTGTAAGGAGGTCCTGAGAAGAACTGGGAGGGGTTCATTTGGCAGGAGGCCACTACCACTGGGCAGTGTGACACCTTTGCAGAACAACTTTACAGGTTGGACATTGATGCAGTACAGTGCACAGGAAAAGCTGTTATCAGTAAACACAAAGGGCATCCCTGTGCCAGTGGACCCAGCATCGGTGGTTATTCTATAAGAGATGCGAATGATGACAACCCTCCCCCCCACACACACACCTCCCAGGATCTTGCCTCTCACGTGAGAACTTTGTTCTTGTTCTAGTAGCAAACCTCGCCACCCCCCATCCCCCAGCAGAGTGGCTTAAAGGAACATCATTTATTTTTCTATTTTATTTTTGATGGAGGTGACTGGGTTCACCTGGGGGGGTCCCTTATGTGGTCACACTGGGGTCACATCAAAAGCTTCCTCCCTCATTCATATGACCATTGGTGTTGGCTCTTGGCTGAGACCTTAATTGAGGCTTAGGACTTCAACCCATGTCCTCTCTATAGTCTGAGCTTCCCCATGGCATGATGGTTGGGTTCCAAGAGGGGGCAGAGAACTAGCCAGCAGGAGTCCTAGGGCTTCTTGTGATCTAGCCTAGAAGTCACACTGCAGTTCCCATACCACATTCTCTTCATTAGAAGCAAGTCACTAAGATTGGCCATTATTCAAAGGGGGTAGAAATTACGCCCCCACCTTTTTCTGGGAGATGCTGGAAATTTGCAGATGTGTTTTGATAGCACCTTTTCTGCTGGATTCAGTAGGAGGAAATGAATCTTATATGTTACCAAAAACACTCTTAAAACAGTCTCATGGATATGAGGAGCTCATAAGGCAGTACAATGTCATCCTGTGACCTGCCTGAATCTCTGCCTCTTTATTGGTGGGTAGTGTCACCACCCTCCAGTCCCTGAGTCTTGGATTCCCTCTGGTCCCTGATCCTTTGCCTCTGTAGGGCAGGATGAACTGGCAAGCAGCAGATGAGCATTCAAGCCCAGTCCTCTCTGTTCCAGAACCCACATTTGCACCTACCTCACATGAATTCACAGATGGATCTTCTGTGACAGCCGCCTGCCCCCAAGGTTTAAGTATTTGAAATAGTTTAATTCATGCCTCAGATTTGATTTAAACAAAGAAAGATTATACCAGGTTGGTGCTCTGGCTACAGAAAAGCCTGAAGCCATCTGCTGCCCCATCCCCAGCAGCTACTGAGCACATGTCTCTGGGATGGATCTAGGGGAGCAGTCGGTCTCAGGCCTTCCTTTGCTGAGTCTGGGGTTCACAACTCATTAGGAGCTCCATAAAGCAGCTGTTGCATGAGGTATGAGGTGCCTGCCCCAGCCAGCAGGACCTACTCACTGAAGACCCCTCACAGTGGCTGTAGGATACAGGGACAAGGGTAGTGCAGTGCCCAGGGGCCTCCTCGCCTCCTGAATTTGCACGATAATCCTAGCCAGAGATCAAGGGGGCCTCCTGCCCCCACCTCTCCCTCTGGTTAATGAGCAGTTTTCTAGAAGTCTGCCCCCCTCCTGCTTTGTGCTGGCCCATTAGCTGGCAAATGAGTAATTTTTTATCATTATTGACTAATTTCTGAAGCAGCATTATTCTAGTGCTTAATTATTCCCTGCTTATCCAACACATTGGCCTGTTATTCAACAGTAGCTCTGGGGTAACGGTCCGCTACAGAGTCAGCTTTAATGGGCCTCAAAGCATCTGCAGGGAAAGTTATAATCCAACCTTTGTGTATATGCCATCTCGTTCCCCATCACCATTCAACTGGGCGAATTGATGCCACCAAGCAGCACTGACATGACATGCTTATTTGAAGAATAAGACTGGCTGGTGGGATCAGCTGTGAAGAAAAAAGCTCTGTACTGGGCGGCTGCCTTGTGCCACCCAGCCTGTTACACACAGATCTGCCCAGAGTGAGGCTGCCTCAGAGCTCTTCTTTCTAAAGACAGGCACCTTAACGTTCAGTCTTGAACACTGATCTTTGAACAGAGAGAGGCTCAAGAGCAAGCAGCTAGACTGGTTGTCAGGAGACCTGGGTTGGAATCTGTAGTTCAAACCTGGGGTGTCCTCCTTTCTGTCATGGATTGATTAAATTTTTCCTGTTTCCCAGGAAACAGGAAACAATTATTTTACCAGTAGATTCTCAAGCCAACACCCAGGCTAAAGAAGAGCATACGGAGTAGGTATATTCACTGGATGTCCACCCAGAATCCGGTCCCACCTTCCTTCTTCCTAAGAGCACCCAGGTTTTCTTGGGGACACCCTGTTCCCACTTCTATGATGCAAACTGGGATTGGAAGGGGCTGGCCCTGCTGCCTGCTCAGGGTAGGCTCTGATGAGAATTAACGCTGTGATTGGTCAGTATATAGCACGTGACACAGGCCTAAGCCAATCAGCGCACAGAAGCCCCATCACTGCTACAATGATTAATCTGAAGAAGATCCAGAGTGCATCTGGGAATAGTGGTAAGAGAAGGTGCACTTAGCACCTCAGCAAGACAGCTACATGCCTCGCCACATCATTTTGCACAGTTCAAAATGAAAATGCAGAGCCCCTTGTTCAAAAAGTGGGGATATAATCCTTTTCCCTTTTCCCTCGGTTTCTCTCTTGACTTGTGGTGGTATTTTTACATTTGTAATATAATATCATTCTAAGTAAAGAAAAGCTTTGATTTAAATTATTAGCATGGATTTTACCATTTTCCTTTATATTTTGCAATGCTGGTTTTAAATGCACAAACAAAAGTGCTGAATGTGTGGGTGGACATGCAGAGATTGCTCACCTTGTATTCTGCAGCTCACACCTGCACCTGCACTTTGTTTTTATAAAATGAAATTGACTTGAGTGTTCTGAACCTTTTGATTCCTTCCATGTCATCATTTTCAGCATAAACTGTGTCACAAAAGTAAGAAAAGATTTGAGAAGGTACTGTCTGGAACTAAACCGTGTCCCCTCAACTCTATATATTGAAGTTCTAACCTCCAGTGTCAGAACGTGTTTGTTCCATCATCCCAAATCCAAGAATCCACAGATCCCTTATGTGAAAAGGTGTAATATTTGCATATAACCTACACACATCATCTCATTTACTTTAAATAATCTCTGGATGACCTGTAACACCTAACACAATATAAATAGTTATTATGAAAATGGTTATTGAAATGGTTATTAATGTGTACTGTTTAGGGAATAAGGACAAGAAAAAATCCAGTCTTTTTTTTCTGACTACTTTTGATTTGCAGTTCGTTGAATTCATGGAAACTCCAGACATGGAAGCCACCTGTATTTGGAGATCCACTCTTTAAAGAGGTAATCAAGTTAAAAGAAGTTCTTCAATGTGTGCTCTAATCCCACGTCCTTATAAAAAGAGATCAGGACAAAAATACACACAGAGGACCATGTAAGGACACAAGGAGGGACCACCATCTCTAAGCCAAGAAGAGAAGTTCAGAAGGAGCTTGACCCTGTGACACCTGGCTCTTGGACTTCCAGCCTCTATGATGTGAGACAATATGTCAATTGTTTAAACCATCCCCAAAGCCTGTGGTGATTAGGATACACTCCTTGGTTGTTTGGTTCTGTTTTCTTCTTTCTGCACTAGAAGCAAGTTCTGCCTCAGTTACTTTTCTTGTTGCTGAGACGAAATACCCGGCACCCAAAGTCAAAGGAGGAGAGGTTTATTTCAGCTCACAATTTGTAGAGGTTTCAGTCCATAATCAGCTGTTCCAAGGCATGGAGGTGTAGTAGAGGGCCATCACAGAGGAGAAAGAGTTTATGGCAGAGCAGGCAGGAGGCAGCAAGCCCATTTTTCCCTTTTATCCCATGCAAAGTACAAGTCTTATGTGTAGTAACACCCAAATCTGCGGGGAGGCTTCTGTCTTCAATAACTATATTCAGTCACACCCAGAACTATGCTAATTCCAATCAGTGGACTAATTTAGTACCACATGCCCTTAATCCCAGTATCAAATGCCCTAGATCCAGCCAGGTCCAAAAAGCCCCACCTATGAATGCATGAGGCTTTGTGATGTCATTTAGATATAAGCCCTAACAATGGTCAACACATACATTACTAGAATCTCCTCTATCTCATGCATGCCCTGATATTCCACTGGACTTCAGTGACAAAGCACAAGTTCCAAAATAAATTATGAAAACTTTTAAGATGGTGCCAGCAGAGCATTATGCCAAAGCTGAAGTCTTCTAATCAGAAGACTTGGATGACTTTAAGCATTGTTTGCCTATGAAGCTGGCCTGGGGTCATGAGTGTAAGAGGAGGCACAGAAACCTGGCCACCACCTGCACAGGGAGCAAGGTGGTTGGATCAAGGGCAAAGAGGGAATCCCAGGGAATTATCCTTTGGAGCATGGAATGACCACCCTCCCCACCCTGCCTGGGCATCTGGCCATGAAAGCCATTCTGCACAGACTACTTTGGCTTTCACCCTCCCATCTGTGGAATGGGGATGCCAGATGCCTGCCTGCCTGTATCAAGGTGCTTTTCAAAAGCCAAAACAAAAACAAAATTAAAAAAAAATTAATCAATTAATCAATTAATCTGCACCAAAAATGCCAGAAGTTGCTGCACATACACACAGGAAGATATAGACACGTCTTTATCAAATTATCACTTATCGTTGTCTAAAGTTCTCAGGAAGGGTGCTTCAGAAAACAGATTTTTAAAGGTTGCTTTGTTTTGTTTTTGTTTTGTCATCGTGCAAACGATCCTTTTCAACTCTACAGGAGGAATTTTTATGAATTCTGGGGCCAACTGATCCTGAACATTGATGTTCTTCTCCGTGTACCTGGAGACCCCTAACTTCCTCCCGCTCTTGCGCACGTACCCCAGACAGGTGCTGGAGAACACACTGATTGAGGACCTGGGCTCCCAGATCAAACATTCTTGTCACAGTGTTTCTGAATTTATGGTGCTCCAGCCCGTTTCCTCTGACGGACCTGCAAGCAAAAGGCAAAGGCAGTTCTATTCATTTGCTGGGGCTCTAAGACACGAATTAGGTAGCTGAAAAGAAAAGAAATGTGTTCCCTTGCGGTCCTGGAGGCTGCTAGACAGAAGTCAAGGCTTGGTCCCTTCCGGGGGCTCAGAGGGAGAACCTCCCTTCCTTACGCTCACCTGCAGCCCTTGGGCTCCTCAGCAGGAACACTGGCTCGCTCGGGTCTGTCACTCTAGCGCAGGTAGCACAACTGGCGCAGGGAGACTACTCCCTGTCCACCCACCTGAATTTGGGGAATGCCTCAGGGCCAATCCTCCTTCCATTGTTCTAAGAGAAGCAGACATGAATATAAGAGAGACCCAGGAGATCTCCGAAGCTCCAGGCCGGAGCACCTGCATGTTAGGTCTCACAGCCCAAACTTCAGTAACCTTTACCCCACAACAGCACCATTAAAGGTTTATATGTGTGGATGGCATCTGGTGTCTGTGATCTAACCGGAGTGAATTCTGGGAAGGGCATGAGTAGTGTGGTGCCCCTGAGATGTCTCAGTGCCCTGCCAATCATTCCTGTCAATCTTATCCAGAGACCCAGCAAGAGGCACCCAGGCTGGGATGCACATCTTTTATAGTCCAAGAGCCTGATTTATCTGTGCTGCTTCTTACTTTCCTGTTGCCCCGACCACTTTTCTATTCTTGTCCCTTTTTGTTTCCATTGGCATAGTGCTGCCCCAAGCACACCTTCCTGCTGCTTTGGATAAAAGTAGCTATTGGATACATGCTTGCAGTTTTCTCTTGTCATACACAAGAACCTGGAATCTATCTTTCAGACCCATTTTATTTTCATTGTATGTTTTAAGGGATGATGTTATGGTTTGTTGTAGTCTGAGTTTACGGGGGAAAGGGTTTAATATAGGACACATGATTTATAGGATTATATTCTAATATTCACTCAAAGAGTCAAGTGCAAAAGAATGCAGGAGATCTGTCCACACAGAGACCCAAAGAATCCAGCAGAGGGCCTGGATCCCATAGCAATGTCCTGCACAGGTCCAGCTGAAGACCTAGAGCCCATGGCAATGTCCTCCATGCTTCCAGCTGGAGGCCTAGAGCTCATGACAATGTCTCACAAACGGCTATATCAAGAATCTGCACTGGGAAGACCCCGAGGTCAGTGGTGGAAGCTAGAAAGTCTGTGTCAGCGGGATGAAGGATCTGTGCCAGCAGGTTGAGGGGTCTGCACTGGAGCCAGGAAGCGATGCTCAAGGAAGGGACCAGAGCTCCCCTGAAAACAACTGCAGCCTCAGTGACAGCAAGGACCTGAGCTCCTCTGATAATGAAAACAGCTGAGTTTGTATCAGAAAACCCAGCACACAACAAGCTTCTCCAGGAGAATCAACAGCCCACCATCTTCCCCTCCAATTCTCTTTCTATGCTGTTGGCAACAATCCTCAGGTGGGCCTTCCACACCCAGAATCACACTGATTCAGTTCAACTGAGTTTTGTAAGTTGACCATTAGGTGCTCCACCACATGGTTTATATCTAGATGTTGCGCTACAGCCTCACGTGCTCAGACATGAACTTTTGGAAAGTGATTGCATTAGGGGAACTTTATAGCTCACTGGCTGTTAGGACGCGGGGCCTGGTCAGAAGAGGAAGGTCAGTGGGGGTGTGAGTTGGTAGAGTTTATCTCCTTCCTCTGCTCTTCCCTTCATCCTTTGCTTCCTGATCACCACGAGTAACTTTTCCTCCACCATACTCCTCTGCCATTCTGTTTCTTTCTTAAGTCCAGCTTGTTAATAAACCACTTCTTTAAGTTGGAGATGTCTGGTATTTTTCCCCAGCCATGAGATCAGTGACTAAGAGAGACAGTGCCTCACTATGCTACTCAGGCTGGTCTTGAGCTCCTGGGCTCAAGTGACCTTTCTGCTTCAGCCTCTTGAGTAGCTGGGACTACAGGCAAATACCACAGTACCGGGCTGGGCCTTCCATTTTCAGGCCACTTTCCCTTCTGAATCTCTGCATATTTTTCTGTCCCTGTGTAACAGCAATGGCAAAATGGAACTTTAAAAGTTGGATTTTTTTTTCCCTTCAGAGACCAGCGACTTCTCCAAACTTCCTCAGGACTAGAGCATAATCCACCAGCCCCACCTCCCCTCTGCCCAGATGAATGGACAGAATATGCAGATGCTGGAACCGTTCTCATTGCCACACAGAGGAAGGGAGAGAAGCTGGGTTCAGGGCGGGGTGATACAAGCCTGGATGTGCCTACTGTCTCGTTGTATCCTCCCCATACTGTTCCTTGTTATCAAGACCCTAATACACAGGCACCCTGGGAGAAGGTGAATTGGGTGATGAGTCCCCAGCATCTCCTTGGAGTTAACTTTAAACAAATCCTTTTTACCAAAATAAATGGCCTCCTTTGATTTGGTCAGCAGCCAGCAAAGGGATCTGAGTATGTGGTAACACTTGGATTTGGGGCCCACCATGGTGACCCAGGAAGGTCTTCTCTTGGAGTCCTTACCTAATTATATGCTTTCCCCAAATAAGGTCACTTTTGTGGGTTTGGGGGTGGTCAGGACATAGGAACAGCTTTTAGGAGGGTGTCATCAGCCAGCCATATTAACAGTGAATCCCTAACTGTTGACCCCAGAAGCCCTGTAAGTTCTTGGCCTCCACACCCCAGATCCCCCTCCCTGGCCCAGCAGCTGATCTTGGTAAACTGCTGGGTGCTTGTGAGGCAGATGGGGCCCTCTCTGGGCAGCATCAGAAACAGCTGTTTAAGTCTTTCAGGCGGATGTTGCCAGGTAACAGAGCTGGCACAGTACTTCCCAGGAGCTGCTGCCCACTCTTTGAAAGACCTTTTCTTGTTGTTTGCTTTCCTTTCACATCTTTCACATCATCCTCCAGCTTTTGAAGGTGGCTGCCCAGCAGAGCTCGTACTGATATGGTTCCCAGCTTGGTACCCCTGACATTTGGGGCTGGAGGATTCTTTGCAGTGGTGTGTTTGGTCCACAATAAGATGTTTGCCAGCATTTCTGACCTGTACCCCTGAATGCCAGTAACATTCCTCAGATTGCAACAGTGAGAAATGCTCCCCGCATTGCCACATGTCCCTGAGGGGCAGATTCACCCCCAGCTGAGAACCATGGAGTCAAAGAATGGTGGAGACAGTTCAGCATCCTGGAGTCTGGAGGAGGGACCTGCAGGGGCCTATTGAGGGGGCCTGTGTGTGCTCTGGAACTTTCTGAACCTTGGGTGTCCTTACAGGGACATATTTAAAGGATGCAATGGTATTTTATGACAGTATTACTGTGTCACGAAGGAAGGGTGCACCCAATGTATGACACTGCAAGTGTCATTTCTGTTTATTCCATGAAGTCCAGTGTGCGGGTACCATTCTTCCTGCTCTGCGTCTAGCACAGTGCTTGGCATCCAGCAGGCATAGCGGGCAAAGTGAGCTTCCCCCTGCCATCATGATCATCATGGTACATAGTGACTCTGCTCTACAGTTACCCATCCCAGCCTCCTGAAGCCCTGGCTCTCACTCCAGCCTTTGAGATTTGCATCCTCTTCTCTCCTAAGGAGAAAAGCAACCTCTCTGTGGGGCTAAAAGTCCTTCCACTCCTCAGCCTCCCTGAGTTTCTCCCTAAATTTGCTGTCATTTCCTTTTGGAAAAAACTGCTTCTGGAATGCAGAGGGTTGGCTGGTGGCCATCTCCCATCCTGGGAACTGGCTTCTCCCCAAGCAACACCCAGACAGACGGGCAGGAGGCCTCTTCCAGCCATTCAAGATGACATTGGACTTGAGCCATGCATGTCTTGAATGTCCTCCTTCATGCCACTCTACGGACTGTGGGGCACACGGGGCGGGGCACAGTCTTTCTGTCCTGGGTTCAAAAAAGGAGATAAAATTGTACAGGACTGAAAGATTCCTTTAAAAAAAAAAAACCACTGCATCAATATGGGAATGGGTATTTTCTTTTTCTACTTGCTTTTTACAGTGAGTACGTACAGTCAGAAAACCTTTGACTTCTGCTGTGAACAGCACCACTGTTTTAACCTTTCCTTTACCTCCAGAGTCTTGCCTGGTCTGGAAGCCAGGCCTATGCCCGCTGCATAGTTTCCCCACCCTCAAAATCCCCTGAGCTTTGCCTATTCATCACCTTCCCAGCTCTGGCAACCACTGAGCCTTTCATTGTCTTTATAGTTTTGCCTTTTTAGACTATTGTCTTTCACTTGGCAATATGTGATTGAGAGTCATGGCTTGCTGACTTGTCCTTTTTACCGCTGGGTAGTATTCCATTGTATTGATGCTGGACAGTTTACTTAATTCATCTTCCGAGGAACATCTGGACTGCTGCCAGTCTTCACAATTACAAATAAGCCATGTGTGTGTTTTGATGTGGATATAAGTGTCTGACTTATTTATGTAAATACCAAGGAGTGTGATCGCTGGATCTTACAGCAAGATCATGTTTAGCTTTGCCACAGAGAAGGAAGGGAGAGAAGCTGGGCTCAGGAAGAAACCACCAATCTATCTCCTACAGCAGTTGTACCCTGCCGTGTACCAAGCTTTCATTGAGACTTCTTGCTGTTCCACCTTCTCATTAGCACTTAGTATTCTGTGTTGGAGAATTCAGCCATTCTAATAGGTGTAAAGTGGTATTTGTCTAGTTCCGATCTGCATTTCCCTAATGATAAATGATACTGAGCATCTTTTTCATATGCTTTACTCTGAACTGAAGTTAAACGTCCCTCTCAAATTTGTGTTGAAGTTGTACCTTCCACCTGATTCCATTTGGAGCTATTACCAGATGGAGGGCCTGGTGGGAATTCTTTCCAGGTCCTTGGTGTCCTGAGCAAAGGGTGGGATGCAATGGTAGTTTATGACACAGAGAAAAGGCAGCTGAAGTGTGCATTTACTGAAGGCAGAGAAGAGGTCTGGAAAGTAGGCTGGTAGAAACCTCACAGCAGCCCTGAGGACAAGGGAAAGGGGTCTTTTGAATCCAAAATTCCTGGAATGGTTTTCCCTTCCTGCAAATAAAGCATGGGGACAGTGGTCCTGTCAAAACTCATTTGGCCTGGAGCCAGTTTTAAACTGCTCTATCAAAAGACTGGCTTGGCTTCTTGCCAGATGTAAATGAGTGATTAAAAATAGCACTTCCCTGACCAGTCCTAATAGGGGTTAAACTTTCTGATTGGCTCCACGTACAGAGTTCAGGGGCTGTGCAGTTATTCTGCACTGTGTTCTGCACATGTCCTCTGGGCTTTTAAAACTTGTGACGCATTCCACCCAGTTAATTCTCCAGTTTGCCCCAGCCCTAATCTCCTACCTCAGAGACAGGGCCTTTATAGGCATAATTCATAGAGGAGGATGTGAGAGTAGGGACCTTATGAATGCATTGGTACCCATAAAAGAGAAAAAAGAGTCCAGGTCATGTTCCTTCCCCCACATAGCACAAGGCAAGGCCATGTAATCAGGGTCCGACCATGCAAGCCCTCTGACTTTGAGTTTGCAGCCTCTAGGGCTGTGAGAAAATAAATTCCTGTCATTTAAGCCGCCCATTCTGGGATTTTGTTACAGTAGCCCAAGCTGAGACATGTTTCCTCGGCATCTGTATACCTCCTAGAGTGAGTTGTCTTATGCAATCCTCTGCCTATTTTAAATAGCTGTCATTTTTGTTTAAAAAATGTGGCTATTTGCATATAAGTCCTTTACTGAGGTCTTGCAAACATTTTCCAACCAATCTGTGGCTTGTCTTTTTCGTTTTTACCAGATTTTTAATTTTAATAAATTCAACTTATCCAATTATTTTTCATGAGTTATATGTTCAGCATTGTGTCTAAAAACTCAGATCCAAACCCAGGGTCATAAAGATTTTATTTATTAATTATTTTCTAGTTTTTATAGTATGTAAAAATCAGTAGGCTACTATACTATAGTATGCTGCCATACTATAATCATATTTCACTATTATACTATATAACATAATCATACTATGTAACATACTATGTATTATACTATATAACGTAATTTATACTATAGAATACCACCCATTTGCCTCTAAAGTTTATAGGGAAAGACATTTGAGATCATTTTTCTGTAACAAAGTGTATCTAGATTCTCTTATTTTATGTGGATGTCTAATTGTTCCAGCATTATCTGATGAAAAGACTCTTCTTTCTCTATCCAGTCACCTTTATGCCTTGGTCAAAAATCAGTTATTGTATCCAGATAGGTCTCTTTTGGGTTTTCTCTTTTGTTCTCTTGGTCAGTGTGTTATTCTTTCACCAGTAACAACACACTGTCATCATTACTATAGCTTTTAGGAAGTTCCACGCTGAGAAGCATATAAAACCTTTAAGTTTCTTCTTCTTTAGTATTGTATTGGCTGGTCTAGGTTTTCTGTCTTTCCCCAGAAATTTTAGAATTAACTTGTTGACATATACAAAACAGTTTGCTTAAATTTTGACTGAGATTTCATTGAATCTATAGATCAAATTGATAAGAAATAAAATCGTAATGAGATTGTCTTTTAACCCATGAACTCAGAATATCTCTCCATCTGTTGTTACCATCATAATTTTTAATTTTCTGCATAAAGATAATACACTCATCCTGTTAGAGTTATACTTAAGTGCTTAAAGTTTTGGTACTTTTGTAAATGATAAACTGGTTTTTATAAATGAAATTCTTGGGCATTGCTGGTTTATAGGAAATCAATTGATTCTGCATATTGACCTTATATCTGGAGACTTATTCATTCCAGGAATTACTTGTGTAGATTCTTTTGAATTTTCTAGATAATTAATCATATCATCTGTGAATAAATACAGCTTATTTTTTCTTTCCAATCTGTATGCCTCTTTATTCTTTTTCTTGTCTTATAAGAAAAAATTCCAGCATGATGTTAAAGAATAGCGCAAAGTCAAAAGTAATGAGCAAATGGGATGAGGAGAAGGAGAAAGGGAAGAAAGGGACAAATATGTATGTATGTATGTATATGCAGGATGTCTAACATGATTCCACTATTGACTCCTATTTGCTTTATAGTAAGGAACAGTTAATGATTGGTTGTTTGATCAAGATTGTATGTCTATGTGTTTTCCTGAGCATACACTTTGAAGTTATCAATGTGTAATACAACAACCATTGTTGATCCCCTGTCACTTTGTCTATAATTCAATTTTGATCGTACTGATCTTGTGCTACTTTGTATCTCTTTGTTAATGTTTTCCTTTTTTGTTGTCTTTTTCTTTTATACTTAAAAGAATAGTGCAAAAGAACATTCTTGCATTATTTCCTATTTTAGGGAAAAAGCATTCAATTTTGCATCATTAAATTTGATACTAATTATAACATGCATCCCCTTTCTTTTATTAGAGTAAGAAAGTTCTCTTATAGTTCTATGTTTCTTCTGAGAATTTTTATCATGAATTTTTTCAATCGTTTATTGATATGATCATGTTTTTATGCAGGTTGTTCATGGGATTTATGAATGTTGAACCAGCCTCAGAGTAAACTCCCTTGGTTGTGATATATTATTTTTTTATATGTTGATAGATTTAATTTACTAATATTTTGTTAAGAATTTGTATGTTTATGTTCATGATTGACATTAGCTTTTAGTTCTCTTTTCTGCTGATGTCTTCAACTGGTTTTAATGCAAAGGTAATGATAACCTCATAGAGTCAGATGGAAACTCTTTCCTCTGTTCTATTTTCTGGAAGATATTGTAGAGAACTGGCATTATCTTTTCCTTAAGTATTTAGTGGAATTCACCAGTAAAACTACCTTGGCCTTGTACTTTATTTTTTGGAGGGTGGTAAAATATTGATTCAATTTCTTGTTACTGTTACTTACTTCTTGTGTGAGTTTTGGTAGTTTGCATCTTTTAAAGAAATTGATCTAGGGGCCAGGAATATAGCTCAGGGACACAAGCACCTGTCTGGCAAGCACAAGGTCCTGAGTTCAATTCCTGGGATCAAAAAAAATAAAGAAATTGATCTATTCCATATAAATCATTTTGTGAGTATAATTATCTATAGTTTTTCCATTATACTTTTAATGTCCAAGGGATCGATAATAATGAACTCTTTTCTATTTCTGATTTTAGTAATTTACATCTCTTTTTTTCTTGGTTAGGCTGGCTGGAGATTTATCAGTTTATTGTTATTTTCAAATAAGGAGATTGTGTTTCACTGACTTTCTCTATTAGTTCCCTGATTTCAATTTCATTGATTTCTGCTCTAATTTTTTATTCTCTTCCTGCTTTTGTCTCTTTGGCTCTTTTCCTCTACTTTCCTAAGATAGAAATCAAACTTACTGAGGCAATCGGCGCTGCGCTTGGACCGTGGCTCGGCTGAGTCCGCGTACAACAGAGTGCTGATTGCAGCGGGAGGGACTCTCCCAGCTCCTGAACCCAAACAGCTCGCAGGCGGCTGAAGCCAGGAATTTTTGGAGGTGGTGGAGCCGAGCAAACTCAGAGAACGCGCTCCTCGGGCAGACTGCGCCAATCTGGGCAGCGGTCCGGGATCCCGCTCAGAGCCCCGCCCCCACAGCTGGCGCCATCCTCAGCCGGAAAGCGGGAACTGCGGCAGCTGCGGTCGGCGGCTCCTGCGAGAACGCCAAGGAGGCGGAGAAGCGCCAGGGAGTGCTAGGATCTCCTGTCGGCACGGATCTCGGAAGGGGTGAGCCGAGTGAACACCGCAGAAGGATTTCTGAGTCGGGAAGAAGCTCGACCCAGGGAGGTACATCTGAGCGGCATTCCTGCCTGCACAATCCCAGGGTGAGTTGATTGGGCGCCCTGACTGGTTTTTTTTGAGTCGGGAAGAAGCTCCGCCAAGCGAGGGACATCCGAGCAGCTCTACTGACTGCACGGTCCCCAGGATGGAAGAGCTGGCTGGGCGCCCCGATGGTATTTTTCACTGGGGGAGGAGCTCCACCCAGGAAGGAACACCTGAACGGGCCCTTGCCTGCAAGGTCCCTGAGGTGGCGAGCTATTTATGCGCCCCAGCCAGGTCTTGGGGTAGGGAGTAGAAGCAGAAATCTCAGCAGACAGCTTAAGGGACATTCTCCCAAAGAGAAGGAATCACTGGAGCAGCCTCTGCAGCAGACCTTTGCCTGCTGAACTGCCTGGGGAATTTGTAGCTCAACATTTTGAATCTGATACCCAAAAATGGGAAAACAGAGGAACAAAACGCAGTCTCAAAACTCAACCCCACCCAGAACAAGTTCTAAATGCGAGGATACAGAGGAACCAGGAAGCCACATACCTCCAAGTTATGAAACGATTGCATCTGAAATGAAACAACTCCAACAGGCCATAAAAGAGCTTAAAGCAGAAATAAGCCATATACCTGCAATGATCTCTCAGACAAAAAACGAACTGAAAACAATAATGGAAAAAATGTTCCATACACAGAGAGAATAGATAAAAGACTAGAAGAAAATAGGAAACAAATGGAAACGTTACAAGAGGAATTTAGGAATGAATTACCAAGAATGAAACAGGTCCAAAGAGAATGCCAGGATTTGAAAACTTACACTGAAAGCGTGCAAAACCGCTTAAATGAAACGGAAGATAGAATTTCAGAACTTAAAGACAGCATGGCAGCTTATGAGTGTGAAAGGAAGGATCTCATAATATCATCAAAGACACAAGAAAAGTCAATCCAACGGCTCCAAGAGGAGGCAAAACGTAACAATATTCGAGTAATAGGAGTGAGTGAAACAGCATGAGACCACACAAACAATATAAAAAGAATATTTGCTGAAATAATAGCAGAAAATTTCACAAACAAGGTAAAAGATACTGAAGTTCAGTTAATCGAGGCATAAAGAACCCCAACGATCCATAAGCCAAAGAAAAACACACACAGGCATATAATAGTCAAGATCCCAGATATCCAGCAAAAGAACACAATATTAAAAGCTGCTAGAGAAATGAAACAGATCAGCTATAAAGGAAAGCCCATCAGAATCACAGCAGACTTCTCAACGGAAACCATGAAATCAAGAAAAGCTTGGAGCGAGGTATTACAGATTCTGAGACAAAACAACTTCGAACCTAGACCGATGTATCCTGCAAAACTATCCTTCAAATTCGATGGAGAAATAAAATATTTCCACGACAAAGAACAACTGAAGAACTTCATGAGTGCCAAACCAGCATTCCAAACAGCACTAAAAGATATTCTAGACAGAGGAAAAAGAGACCACAATTCCAAGAACAACAATAGAAATAACTCCCTAAACAGAACAAGCAAGTAAACAGTCAGCAAAAGCAGGAAAACAACAAGTAAATAACATGACTAGAATAAGCCAACATATAACCATGATAACCATTAATGTAAATGGCCTCAATTCAAAAGTCAAAGGGAAAAGACTGCAAGAGTGGATTAAGGAACACAATCCAACGATATGCTCTATACAGGAAACACATTTCACTCAAAAGGAAATCTACAGATTGAAAGTTAAAGGTTGGAAAACAATTCTCCATGCAACAGGTCCCCAGAAAAAAGCTGGGGTAGCTATTATGTTTGCAAACAATGTAAACTTCAAACCAAAAACAATCAAAAGAGATAAAGAAGGGCATTACATACTAGTTAGGGGAAAGCTACAAGAGGAAGAGGTAACAATCCTAAACATTTATGCACCAAACCATGGAGCACCTAACTTTACAAGTCAAATCTTAACACACGTAAAAAATCAAATAACTAATAACACTATTGTAATAGGGGACCTAAACACCCCTCTGACACAAAGAGACAGGTCAACTGGACAGAAACTCAGCAAAGAAATAACAGACCTGAACCAAAAGTGTGAACAAATGGACTTAATAGATGTATACAGAGTGTTCCACCCCACAGCATCAGAATACACATTTTTCTCAGCTGCACATGGGTCTTTCTCCAAAATAGACCACATTCTAGCCCATAGAGCATATCTACCTAAATGCAAAATAATTGAAATTATCCCATGCATATTATCAGACCACAGTGCAATGAAATTGGAAATTAATGGCAAAGAGAACTCCAAAAACCACATAAGCACTTGGAAATTAGACAACAACCTACTGAATAACCAATGGGTCACACAAGAAGTTAAAGAAGAAATTAAAAACTACCTACAAATAAATGAAAACACAAGTACAACCTACCGGAATCTGTGGGATGCAATGAAAGCAGTCCTCAGAGGGAAATATATAGCAATGAACTCATATACAAAGAAAATAGAAAGAGAGCAAATAAATAACCTAATGATATATCTCAAACTCTTAGAAAAAGAGCAACAAGCCAAACCAAGAGCCCAAAGAAGGGAGGAGATTATAAAACTCAGGGCAGAAATTAATGCAATTGAGATGAAGAAAACTCTACAAAAAATCAGTGAATCAAAGAGTTGGTTCTTCGAAAGAATAAATAAAATTGATAAATCCCTAGCCAACATTATCAAAAAAAGAAGGGAAAGATCTCAAATTCATGCAATAAGGAATGAAAAGGATGAAGTCACTACAGATCCAAAAGAAATACAAAAGATCATTAATACCTACTTTGAAAATCTGTATTCCCATAGGATAGAAAATACAGAAGAAATGGACAGATTCCTAGAAAGGTACAAATTGCCAAAATTGAATCAGGAAGACAT
>PVLD010010363.1:0-71154 GCA_004027595.1 Dinomys branickii
TGTGTTTTCTTATTTTTTTTTTTCTGTTGTTGAGAGGATCAACTGTCTGACTAAATTTGCATGTCTGTATATGGGTCCATACATCTACAATTCGAAGATATCAATGGATAAAGCAACAACTACTGTTGAGACCATATCTCCTTGTCTATAGATTAGTTGTGATTGTACTATTTTCTATGATAATGGGTGTCTGTTTGTCGATATGTTTTTGTACTTTTATGTTTCTAAAATAAAAAAAAAAAGAATTGATAAAAATTGCAGATGGTTTTACAACATGAATTGGAATTTTCTTTATGGTTATCTGTATACATATCTATCATTTATAAAAGAAAATACGTGAAAACTAGAGGGAAAATTTTAAAGCTCTTTATTTTAGTCCATTTTGTTGATACATACTGGATATAAATGAAAATATAGTGTACTTTTATTCATTTAATAAAGTTATACCTAGTGAATATAAAATTAAACAACTTCAGACAAAAACAGTTGTGAAATTTACTGCCAGGATGATCTTTGTTGTAAAACAACCCATATTAATTATTTAAATTGTGTCCTATAACTGTTTTATGCTCTAATAAAAAAAGTGGAACTTGGTACTTCCAAAATGACATGAGTATGCCATTTTGTCTGCTTCTAACGTATTTTATAAATTTTAAACACTTATAAAAGACCTTATTCCTATCTACCATATCCTTTGCTAGATTCTATTCTAATCTCTGATTTATTTAATCTTCTTTTAAAGTAGTCAGGGTTGAATGAGTCTTTACATATGGAGGGTCTGATATTTTTCAATTCTTTATATGTTCTAGATACTAATCCCTTGTCTGAGGGACATTGACTATAATTTTTCCCCACTCTGTGGATTGTCTTTTCATTCCACTGGTAATTTCTTTTCCTGGGAAAAACATTTTAATAAAATGAGATCAAAGTTGTTGATTCTTTGTATAATATTCCATGTAACGGGTCTTTTCATGAAATCTTTGCCTACACCTATGTCTTCAAGTGTTCTATCTATTATCTTTCTCAGTAGATTTAGTGTTTAGTGTTTCTCTGATGTATTTTCATTTTAATTTAGTGCATAATGAGAAACATGGGTTTAGTTTTACTCTTTGGCATGTGGGAAGCCAGGTTTTCCAGCACCTTCATTAAAGATCCAATCCAAAAATGGGTATTTAAAATGAATAGACACTTCTCAGAAGAAGAAATGCAAATGGCAAATAAATATATGAAAAAAATATTCCACATCACTGGTCATTTGAGAAACCCAAATTAAGGCAATACTGAGGTTCCATCTCAATCCAGAAATAATGGCTTTCACCAAGAAATCAATCAACAGCAAATGTTTCCCCTCAGCTAGAGGGACTGAGGGGGAAAAGGAATCTGTCTCCACCCGTACTGGGAGAGCAGACTGGTACAACCACTGTGGAAATCAGTGCAAAGATTCCTCAAAAATCTAGGGTTAGAGGTCCCATTCGACCTACCTTTTCTACTTCTCAATATTTTCCCAGAAGAATTAAAAACATCATACGACAGCTATAAATGTGTACTCATGTTTCTAGCAGCACAGTTTATAATAGCTAAATCTTGGAAACAACCCAAATGTCCATCAACTGAGGAATGGATTAAAAAGATGTGGTATTTTTATACAATGGAGTTCTACTCAACCATAAAGAAGTATAAACTTGGGACATTTTGTGGTAAATGAATGCACATTGAGACCATACTCTCCAGTGAAATAAATCAGACACACATGTTTAAATACCATATCATGTCTCTGGTGTGAGGAAATAAAAGTGTAAATAAGGACCAATGTGCACAACAGGGTATTGTGAAGTAGGAAGAAATGATTCAACAGGGAAGGGAACAATGGGGGAAAGAAAGGCAGGTAAAAGAAAAAATGTTAAAAGAAGGATAAATAGAAACAAAGCTTTATAAATAAGGAGGGGAATAGGGAGGGCAAGGGGAGATGATTGGACGAATAAAAAAAGGATCAAGATATATTATATACATGTACAAATTCCCTATAATGAATATAATCAGTAGACATAACTAAATTGTACCAGTAAATTTAATAAAAACGTGTTTAGGGAAATAAGATACTAATAATGAAGAATATGATGTAATGCTTGTGAAGTACTGATTAATTTACCAAACTATATCATATACCCAATTTAATATGATCTTTAGGCAAACCTTGAAACAGATTACATACAATTATATACAATTTGGAGATGGTGAAGTAAAGACTCAACATATGAAATAATCTGTTTACCTAGTGGTAGAAACAATGATTGGATCAAAATATTGCAGACTTTTAATTGCTATTTCTATTGCACTAAATAACAAAAACTGAAAAAGCATTGGAGAGTGGGAAAAAAAGAATACTTGTGGTGGACTGGGTTCTAGATCTGTGATTTATTAATGTTTGTTTAACTCTATGTACAGGCATCTTTATCTTTTTTAACCTTCACATTTTTTGTTTGCAAAAGGATGATAATTAGCATTATCCTATGAATTTCTTAAAAAGATAAATTTGATATGGTATATAGTATATTTGTTACAATGCTTTCAGTTAATATATTTATAGACTGAAATGGTAATCTTTCTTAATCTAGGGTTCATATTGACTTTTATGAAATAGCTATGTATGCGAGCAAAACTATGGATCCTGTAATTTTAGACATAAAATTTCATTTATAAATTACTCCCCTTTATGCAGTGATGAACCAGAGTTTGGAGCTTATTCAATGTTACTAGCCTTGAGTTCTGTTTGGAATTCTCCCTTGGCTGGTGGGGCCTGCACATGAGCTCTGTCCTGCTCCTTTGGGACAGAGAAGGAGCTCAGCCCGGGGAAGCAGCCCCTGAGCAGCCTGTCTCTGTGGAATCTGCTGGCAGGTGAGGCCTGCTGAGAGGAACCAGGAACTCTCCATTGGAGGATGAGGCATGCACATGCACTCTGCCCTGCTTCTTTGGGATGGAGAAGGAGCTCAGCCCAGGGAAGTAGTGCCTGAGTAGCCCATCTCTATGGAACGATTTGTTGCTGGATAAGGTCTGCAATATGGAACCATCCCAGTTCTTTGTGGAACTCTCCCTTGGCAGGTGAGGCCTGTGGTGCAGAAGCAGCCCAGTTCTCTGGGGAAACCTCCACTGGAGGGTGAAGCCTGCTGCATGGGAGCAACCCCTGGCTCTGTGGTCCTCTAGGTTTTGAGGTGAGACCTGCACTCCCCCGAACAAGGATGCCCAAGCAGGGGCCCCTCTCTGGCCACCATTGGATCCACAGCTGAAGCTCACACACTTTCCCTCCACAACCTAGAGACCCTGATACTGAAGGCCAGCATTCCCCCACCATCGCAGTTGTGGTCTGAGTGGTGCACCCCAGCAATTTCCTAGGTATCCTGGACCAAGTGGTCCATGGGCGGCTACTATCTTGGGATAAGTTTGATATCCAGGTAAACTAGGGCCCATAGAGTCCTTTGGTGAGCTTCATGGATAGCTTGTAGCTCAGTACTTTTCATCTGACATACAAGATGACAAGACATAGGAGGAAAATGCAATCTCAGCACTCAACTCCACCCAGAACAAGCCCAGGAGACAATGACATAGAACGTGGAAGCCACATACGTGAAATCTCTGAAATGATCGCATCTAAAGTAAAGAAACAACTCCATCAGACCAGAGAAGAGATAATATCAGAAATAATCTCTCAAGGCAAAAAATGAAATGACAATAATAATGAAAGAAATACTCCACACATCAAGAGAAGAATCAGAGAAAAAATAGATGAACATAGGCAACAGGTTGAAATATTACATGAGCAACATAGGAATGAATTAGAACAGATGAAAAATACAAAAACAGATTTCCAAGAAATTAAAACTTCCACTCAAAAACTGCAAAACTACTTGAATGAAGCCAAAGATAGAATTTCAGATCTTAAAGACAGCATGGCAGGTAGTGAAAGGACAGATCTCTTATAATCATCAAAGATCCAGGAAAAATCAATCCAAAAGCTGCAAGATGAGGCAAAGGAAATAATGTCCAAGAAATAGGAGTCAATGAAACAGTAGGAGGCAACACAAATGATACAAAAAGAGTATTTGCAGAAATAATAGCAGAAAATGTCCCAAGCATTGAAAAAGATTCTGATGTGCAGTTCAATGAGGCATATAGAACTCCAATTAACTATAACCAAGATAAAATCACACCTAGACATATAATAATCAAGATCTCAGATATCCAGCAAAAGAACAGAATATTAAAAGCTGCTAGAGAAAATAAACAGATCAGCTATTAAAAAAAGCCCACCAGACTCAAAGCAGAATTCTCAACACAAACCATGCAATCAAGAAGAGCTTGGAGAGAGATATTACAGGTTCTGAGACAAAACAGCTTCCAACCCAGACAGGTGTATCCTGCAAAACTATCCTTCAAATTCAGTGGAGAAATAAAATATTTCCACAATAGAGAACAACTGTAGAACATCATGAGTGCCAAAGCAATCTTACAAAAAGTACTAAAATATATACTAGACAGAGAAAAAGAGACTACCACCTCAAGAACAACAATGGAAAGGAACCCTCAAGCAAAGCAAGCAATTAAACAGATGGCAAAAGTAGGAAACCAACAATAAGCAAATAGCATGTCAAGGATAACCCAACATATATCAGTTATGTTCATTAATGTAAAAGGCCTCAATTCACCAGTCAAAGAAACAGGCTGGCAGTGTGGATTAGGAAACAAAAGCCCACAATATGCTGTATACAGGAAACACAATTTACTAAAAAGGAAATCCATAGACTGAAAGTCAAAGGATGGAAAACAATTCTCCATGAAACAGGTTCCCAGAAAAATTCAGGGGTAGTGATTATGTTTACAGACAATGTAAACTTCAAACCAAAAACAATCAAAAGAGATAAAGAAGGCCACTACAGACTAGTTAGGGGAAAACTGCCAGAGGAAGAGATAAAAATCCTAAACATGTATGCACCAAATATTGCAGTACCAAACTATATAAGTCAAATCTTAACAGACATGAAAAACCAAATAATCAATAACACTATTGTAATAGGGGACCTCAACACCCCTTTGATGCAATGAGACAGGTCAACTGGACAAAAAATCAGCAAAGCAATAACAGACCTGAACCAAATGCATGAACAAATGGGTTTACTAGATATATACAGAGTGTTCCACCCCACAACATTAGAACACACATTTTTCTCAGCTGCACATGGGACTTTCTTTAAAATAGACCAAATTCTGGCCCATAGAGCACACCTACCTAAATGCAAAAGAATTGAAATTCTCCCATGCATATTATCTGACCGTAGTGCAATGAAATTGGAAATTAATGATAAAAAACTCCAAAAACCCTCACAAACACTTGCAAATTAGACAACAACCTCCTCAAAAAAAAATGGGTCACAGAAAAAGTTAAGTAAGAAATTAAAAAATACCTACAAACAATCCTCAGAGGAAAATTTAGAGTGGTGAACTCACACATAAGCTAAGCAGAGAGTGAACAAATAAATAGCCTAAAGCTGCACCTCAAACTTTTAGAAAAAGAATGTCAAGCCCAAAGCCCAAAGAATGGAGGAGTTTATAAAGCTCAGGGCAGAAATTAATGCAATTGAGAGAAAAATAAATGAATCAAAGAGTTGGTTTTTTTGAAAGAATAAATAAAATTGATAAACACCTAGCCAATCTTATCAAAAAAAAGCAAAAACCTGAAATTCATGCAATAAAGAATGAAAAGGATGAGATCACTACAGATCCTACAGAAATTCAAAAGATCACTAATACCTACTTTGAAAATCTTTACTCCTATAGGATAGAAAATTCAGAAGAAATGGACAGATTCGGAGATGTGTACAAATTACCAAAGTAGAATTAGGAAGATATAAAACTCCTGAACATCAGAAAATCAATTAATGATATTGAAAATGTCATTAAAAACTTACCGACAAAGAAAAGCCCTGATGGATTCACAGCAGATTACTATGAAATATTCGGAGAAGATATAATGCCAGTATTCCTCAGACTCTACAATGAAACTGAAAAGAAAACAATTCTCCCTAAGTCATTTCTGGGGGCAAGTATTATACTGATACCAAAACCTGAGAAAGAACTAACCAAGAAAGAGAAATATATGCCAATCTCCCTAATGAACATAGATGCAAAGGTACTCAATAAAATATGAGCAAATAGAATGCAATGAATCATCAAGAAAATTATACACCATGACGAGGTTAGATTCATTCCAGGAATGCAAGGGTGGCTCAGTATACACAAATCAATCAATATAATATGCCATATCAATAGAGCCAAAGACAAAAACCACACGATTATCTCAATAGATGCGGCAAAAGCTTTTGACAAAGTTCAACATGCATTCATGATAAAAACTCTAAACAAAATAGGAATACATGGCCTTTACCTCAATCTGATCAAAGCTGCCTATGACAAACCAACACCAAACATCATATTAAATGGTCAAAAACTAAAGGATTTCACTTTAGAGTCAGGAACAAGAAAAGGATGTCAACTGTCACCACTCCTATTCAACATAGTTCTGGAAGCATGAGCCAGAGCCATTACAAAAGAGAGAGAAATAAAAAGAATAAGGATAGGAAAAGAAGAAGTAAAACTATCACTATTTGCAGATGACATGATACTTTACATGGAAGACCCTAAAAACTACACAAGAAAACTTCTTGAACTAATTGACAAGTTCAGCAGTGCAGCTGGATACAAAGTCAATAGCCAAAAATCAATATCATTCCTATACACAAACAACAAATAGACTGAGAGAGAAATTAAGGAAACCACACCAAACCATTCAAGAAATTGAAATATTTAGGAATCAATCTAACAAAAAATGTAAAAAATCTATTCAATGAAAACTATTGTACTATGAAAAAAGAGATCAAAGAGGATTTCAGTGAATGGAAAATTATTCCTTGCTTATGGATAGGAAGAATCAACACTGTGAAAATGACCATACTACCAAAATTGTTGAACATATTCAATGCAATTCCAATTAAACTACCATTAGTGTACCTCACAGATGTAGAGAAAATATTCCTTAAATTAATCTGGAACCAGAAGAGGCCCAGAATAGCAAAGGCAATCCTGGGCAAGAAAGACAAGGCAGGTGGGATAACAATCCCTGATCCGAAACTGTACTGCAAAGCTATGGTAATAAAATCAACCTGGTACTGGCTAAAAACAGACCTGAGGATCAATGGGACAGACTGGAAGATGCAGCCAAAACCACAAACACGCTCAGCCACCTAATCTTTGACAAAGGGGCCAACAAGGTCACTGGAAGAAAGACAGCCTCTTTAATAAATGGTGCTGGAAAAATTGGTTTGCCACTTATCGAAGACTGAAAATAGACCCAAATCTATCACCAAGCACCTAACTCAAGACAAAATGGATCACAGATTTCAATACTAAAAGAGACACACTAAATCTACTGGAAGAGAAAGAAGGTAACAACCTTGGAGACATAGGAGTAGGCAGAGAGTTTATGAACAAAATCAAAACTGCAAGGGAAAATACTTCAACTGGGACCCCATCTTACTGAAAAGTTTTTGCACATCTAAAGAAATCACCAGCAGAGTAAAAAGAAATCCCACAAATTGGGAAAAAGTTCTAGCTGCCTGTCCCTTGGACACAGGTCTTGTATCTAGAACATATAAAGAATTAAAAAACATCAACCTCCCCAAATTCAAAGACTCAATCCTAAAATGGGCATCTGAGATGAATACACATTTCTCAGTTAAAGAAATATAAATGGCAAATAAATATATGAGAAAATGTTCAACATCTTTAGTCATTTGAGTAATGCAAATTAAAACAACATTAAGATTGCATCTCACCCCAGAAAGAATGGCTAGCCTTAAGAAATCAACCAGTAACAAATGCTGGCAAGGCTATGGAGAAACAGGAACTCTTCTCCACTGCTGGTGGGAATGCAGACTGGTGAAACCACTGTGGAAATCGTTGAGATTCTTCAACTAACTATGTCTAGAGGTCCCATTCAACCCAGCTATTCCCCTTCTGGGTATTTTCCCAGGTGATCTGAAAATATCATATCACAGCGATATATGTGCACCTGTGTTTGTAGCAGCACAATTTTGGTAGCTAAATTGTGGAAGCAACCCAAATGTCCATCCAATGAGAACTGGATAGAAAAATTCTGACATTTTTATACAACAGAACATTACTCAGCTATAAAGAAAGAGAAACCTGAGGCTTTTATAGGTAAATGGTCACAACTATAGGTGATACTCATAAGTAACATAAATCAGATTTGCATGCATAAGCAATGTATTGTATCACTAGTATAAGAAACTGAACATGTCAATATAAATTAGGAGGTATGATAAACATTTTGAAATGAAAGGAAACTGCTCAAAAGTAAAGAGCAACTGAGATGAGGAGGAAGAGAAAATGAAGAAAGGGATAATTATGTATGTTTGTATGTATGTATGTACAGGATGGCTAACATAGTTGTACTACTGACTTAGGTAGCTTGATTGTAAGGAATAGTTAATGATTAGTTGTTTGATCAATTTTACATGTCTATATTTGTTTTGCTGAGTATACATCTCAAAGTTATGAATATGTAATACAACAACCATTGTTAATTCCCTGTCATCTTGTCTGTAATTCAGTTTTGATTGTACTATTCTCTTGGTACTTTGTGTCTGTCTGTTTGTTAATATGTTTTCATTCTTTTACTTCAAAAAAAAAAGTTTACTAGCCTTGGCTACTGCAGATTAAGTGCTTGATTACTTGTCTGACTTACACAAATTTTACAGTGCCTCCATCATAGCTAATACAAGGAAAAATATGAGTAATGTGTTGTGCTTTTAGGATAGAGACCATTAATATATTTTAGTGGTAGCTTCCCAAGGACAATTTTTCCTATATTATTTTTCATAATTACATGGACAATACATTTTCTATGTTGTTTACATAAAAAGATACACACTGTCAGTTAAACAACTGTCTTAAATAGTTTTTTACAATAAGCACAGTACTACAAAAAGTACTTATGAAATATGGAAATTAATGTTTACTGTTCAAGGAACTTGTAACCCAGCACAAGGTGCTATCAGGTTGTAGTCTGCTCTCTGCTTCCATCAAGGATTAACCTTGTCCATCAAGCATGTAAAGTGAAGGAATGCTGTCCTCAATACCAAAATAAGTAAAATAATTCCACTCAATATTCCCCAAAAGATTAATGTACCAAATCAGCTTCTGCTGTAAGCAATTCATCAATGCTGGGAAATAGAAAGGAGAAGGCAGTTGATTTTCCTCTCGAGAAATTGTTTATCTTCATAGTGAAATTTCCGTTTAAATTTCTTGGACATTTTCTTTTCTGAAAGGAGTAAAGATTTTGATGTTCTCTTTAAATTTTTCTAATGGTGTTAACTAAGGACATAATAGCGTTATTTAAAAAATTCTATGTCATTCTAAATGTTTTGTTAGGTTGCATATGGAAAAATGATCACTTGAGTTCTTCACACATTCTTTGCCCATCAAGCTTCTGTAAGGTCGTCAGAGTGGAGAGGTTGTTACATCACTCCCCAGCAGGCTGCAGTTTTTAATGTCAACACCTTACCCATGTATTCTCAACATATGAATTCCAAAAAGGACACATTCAAACTACAGCAACTGTCATGTTTCTTTGCCAGACTCCATGGCAGAAAACATTTTAATTTTTGATCAGTACACTTGAAAAGTACGTTAAGTATGAGAGGGCAGACAGTGTGATGATATGATACATAAACACTGTGTGTCAAAAACAGCTTGAACCTGGCTATTTGTTGCTTACTTTTATGGTGAATACATCCAATATTTTAAGGACAATAATGTTAAAGATAGTCAATAAGTTTTCCTAAAAGTCTTAATTCTATGTTAAAATAGGAGACAGGGTGTTTTAGAAAATCAGACTTCCCAACCATGTCTGGAGTTTAAGAATGGAATGAGTGCCTTTGAGAAGATTGACTGACATCCTTGAGAGTGAATATGCTTCCACTGTGGCCAACTAGAGATATTCAACACATGCATGACAACCCCTTGGAAATGTTTGCAAGGGAATTCCTGACTTATATGACAGGTAGGTAAAAACTAAAAAAAAGAAAAAAAGAGTGTCCCTCTTTACTAGTTTTTAGGACACATACATGATTCATGTATAATTTAAGGGAAAATTACTTTTATATTTAAACTTTAGCACTCAAGTGTGAAATCATTAGAATTATTGAAGGGGCATCTTTTAATCTTGGGAAAGTCAGAAAAATACTCCTTTCAGAAAAGAAAATGTCCGAGAAAGTTAAACAGAAATTTCACTATGAAGATAAATAATTTCTCAAGAGGAAAATCAACTGCCTTCTCCTTTCTATTTCCCAGCATCTATGAATTGTTTACAGCAGAAGCTGATTTGGTACATTAATCTTTTGGGGAATATTGAGTGGAATTATTTTACTTATTTTGGTATTGAGTACAGCATTGCTTCACTTTACATGCTTGAATTACATGATTTCTGGCAAGAAAAATTACATGTTAGAGTTTTGGAATCATTTTACTTGGATAAAATATCAGAAATGGGTTAGTATCTCCTGGATAACTGAAAATAAAATGTTTTTGTATGTGTGATTAAAGCCTATCAAACATGGCTCAAAGACAAATATAATTTCCTATGGACTTGACAACATTAACCTGTTGGTTTGCTTTAAAATCTAAGGTTATATTATTTGCAGAGCCTTCTAGGTTTGTGCAAATGCTTTAAAGATTGACAAAATTTAGAGAAAATGGTTTGTTAAATGTTCACTGAAAATGTTATAGAATTGTAAAATTAAAGATTTTAATGTTTTCTTTAATTTTTTCTAATGGTATTAACTGAGCACATAATAGAGTTATTTAAAAACTCTATGTCATTCTAAATGTTTTGTTAGGTTGCATATGGTAAAATGTTCAGTTGAATTCTTTACATTATAGTTTGTAAGACACCTTTCAGTGAGTAGGTATTTTGATAATAATTTTAAAGAAAAATTGTCTAACACTTTTATAAGTATTACAGACACAAAGTGATACCTACATTTTATGATAAATGGTTCAGGAAAGACGAAAATAATCATAAAGACAGTGAATACTGGATTATTAATAGGTAGTAAATTACTAAATTAGCCATAAGTGAGACTGTTAACATAACTGAAATATTTAATGAAAGTTAATCAAAATTGCAGATAACAAATAAGATATATGAGTGTATCATGGAATTTGAACTAACCCCAGGGGATATTTCATTTGAATCTTAAAGCATCAGAATGAATTAAGATATTTAAATGAGTATAATTTTAATAATTGTGTTAAAAGTGACAGTGTATTTTGAAATAAGTACTATTTTTACTGAATCATATCTTAAGCACCCTTTGGCCTTATGTAGCAGTGACCATGCTACTTCATGAAAGTTACTTATATTACCTTTTAATGTAACATTATGTTACCTTTTGATGTACAGTACTCTGAGTATAGCCTTTCATTTAAAGTCTTCATACATTCTTCAGAGTGATATCTGAAAGTTAGAATAGATCATGTATATCTTTTACAACAGTTGAAATATATTTGTTAGGTAGTAGGATACTTAACTCTATATCTTTATAATTTTTTCTTATCATTCATGTCACTTTTTAATGCCATAATACTGGATGGTGGGGTTAATCCACCGCTTTGATGAAATTCATGTACTCACAGAAAGAATTCTTTATTGCTTATCTGAGTTTATTATTTTAGATTTTGGCTAAATGAGTAAAGAAACAAAGAAGACAAAAGTATGTAATGGAAATTCTAAAACTTTTCAGTGATCCTATGATGAATAAAATGGTGTTGACTGGTTTAGTCTTGACACAGTGGTATTTCTTCTACTTACTATAGCCAATATTGGGAAAGTCTATTCTAGTAGTTATAGGAACATTCATTTAAACATCTAGAATCTCAAGGAGCTGTCAGAATAATTTCAATTTGATGTAGTATTACTATGAATTTAAAATCGAAGAAGAAATTGAATATGCCAAGTATTAAGGCTTGCGATTGCCCAACTGTTCCAATAAGTTAATTTCCAGAATCGTATGAAACTGGATGCCCTCAAATCATCCTACATACCGGATGCTGAAATGTGGTTTTAGTTTCAAACATGATATTTTCCATTCAAGTAATCTTATAGGACAAAATGAATGGGATTATTATTTCTGCATTACAAAAGTAGAGCTAGTTGCAGAAAAAAGATTTTAATTTAGAAAAGGTTTTTCTCAATAAATTTGTCTACTCTCTATTCTAATTCATGTATTAAGCTGGTTTGAATGGAAACCAAAGGCTTGGGAATGCTTTCCTAAACAAAAGGTAATTAAACTGCTCAAAAGTAAAGAGCTACTGGGATGAGGGAAAAGAAATAAGAAAGAAGGGGAAATTATGTATATATGTATACAGGATAGCTAACATAGTTGTACTACTGACTTCTATCGCTTTACTGAAAGGAACCATTAATGATTAATTATTTGATGAGTCTTGCATGTCTATGTTTGTTTTCCGGACAAACCACTTTGGAGATACCAATATGTGCTACAGCAACCATTGTGAATTTCCTACAACTTTGTAATTCAGCATTGCTTGTATTGTTCTTATTCTATTTTGTAAATAGATGTCTTTTTGTTAATGTTTCCCTTCTTTTATTTTTAAAATAAATTCAAAAAATAAACAAAAGGTAAAATTTTTGTCTTCAGTTTCATGGTCAAAGGGATTAACCAGTAACTAAAAGGATGATTAGTCAAATTGATTATAAGAAAGCAACTCACTCTCAAAAATAAAGCAATATATTATACAATTGAAACAGATTTTTCTTAAATCTATTTAGGCGGTGAGTTACTGTGATAGAGGACATTGATGATATGAATTTGGCCAATGGCACAATAAAAATTATTATTGTGTCTGACAGGAGAGACACTCAATAAATTTATTACATGTTGGTAAATCTGATTTTTGAAAGAAGTTTTAAGATGAGTAAACCTGATCTTTGCAATTATCTGTCTTAAGAAGCACATTATGAATTAAATATATTCATTGATAAAATTGTGCAACAAAAAATGAATAAAAATAAATTGAAAAAAATTGTGCAACATGCCCAAGTAATTGTTCTTGGCAGATTGAACAGTACTATACATTAGTCCAAGTTCTGGTCAATTGACTTTATATATTCGAAGGCATAAGATAGAGGTAAACAGATGTTGGTCGTGATTAATCTGATCCTCCAGGAATTGTTTAACTGAAGTAAGTATGAACACAGTTACACAGGTGGTAATTAGTGTGAATGATTACAAACATGAACTATATATAGAGAGATAATAAGCAATTTGCAAACTCAATTCAGACGATAAATATGAGGAAAGTGAGCATAAATGGTTCCAGAATTTAAATAGACATTGTAATAGAAAACAAACTCATAGATGCATATCTTTACTTTGGAAAAACCAATGTAGAGGAAGAAAATACAGTCTATTCCTTAAATTACACCATTGCCTTGCAGTCATATATCTAGATTGGCACCCATCAATCCTTGCTGTTGCCAAGTGAACAATCATCTTCATAAGATTACTGTGATATTCAGCCAACATGCAATATATTGATCTTGCATTAGTGTTGTGTTCTTCATCTCCTTTTTCTTCAGAAGTCTCTTTTGTTTTTAGACAAGTAAAGATAATGATTAATCACCAATATTCTCATGGTAATTTTCAAAAAGTTTTTAGCTGCATATTTCCCTGTAAACATATGGGTGAAGAGAGGACACTGAGACCTAGCTGAAAAAGTCAGTGACTGTAAGTGAGAGATAGCACAGTAAGTGCTCTGAAGAATCCTATGACGATACAAATTTGTAATTCTAACAGTTATCACTGCCTGAGTCTACTCTAGAAAATCTTGTTAGCCTAGGTGTGCCCTTTCAAAATTCTTGAGCTAAGGATTATCTTGTAGACTGGTTGGTCTTAACCTCCTGGTTTCCTGTTTCGTAATTTGGAAGTAACTGAATGACACTGACTCTTAATTCTCTGACTCTTAATTCACTGACTCTTACATATAGTCAGTGAAGAGAATGTACAGTATTACTTCCTTTTAGATGATAGAGTGTAGTGATTAAAAAATCCCTGTAATTTCTGCCCTCAGGTGGCTTGCATCCTTGTTGTGGAGACAGAAATATGAAAAAACAAAATGGTAATGGAATGTCCAGTACTGTCTCCTATCAGAAAACTTCAAGAGCTGCAAAAATAGAAGGTACCTTCTATTTTGTATGGAGATATCAATGAAGAACATACTAACGGGCTTATGCATGGGTGAAAATTTAAATAAATTTATACTTTTTTTGAGACAAGGTCTCACTATGTAACCTAGGTTTTCCTTGAAATCACAGATATTCTCCTGCCTCCGCCTCCTAAATTCTGGGAATACAGATGTGTGCCAGTACACCTAGCAAAGATTTAAACAAATTTAATCAGAACGTATAACTTATGTTGACAAAATGGTAGAAGTCGTCCATAACTACTTTTCCTTGAAGTCCTCATAAAGGTAATTGTGTCAGTGAATACTTCTGAACAGACCATTGATGAAAATGATCACATTACTGATGAAAATCAAGGGAACTCCAAAATTTTAGCAGGCTTTGAGATGCAACTCGCATTTGCTTATAGTGTCTAGAACAATGCCTTGGGATTCACTAACATCAAGTTTACTTTCACAGGGCAGATGTCTTCTCATGCCAGTGGAAGACTAATTGGCTAGATTGGTGCTGGTGAGCACAGAAGGGCCTGCTTCACGTCACTTACAGAAAGCATTTTCTTGCATGTCCACTAAATCCTTGCCCAATAAGTTTCTGCTCCTTATTATTGGTGTGTTGCTCATCCTTTATCTGACCAACTATGTCAGTGTTTCTAAAAGATTAGTGTACAAACATTGTGCTGATTTTCATCTCTGTGACAAAATAACTGAGAAAAAGTACTAACTTTGGCTCATATTTTCAGAGGTTTCAGCCCATGGTTAGCCAGCTACACTACTTTCAGACTCCTAGGAAAGCAGTGTTTTCATTGCAGAAGAATGTCATGTAGGAAAAACTCCTCACCTCATAGGGTTAATAAGCACAGAGAAAGAAAATAACAAGTACTGTGGTCATCTTCCTTCTCTCACTTTTGGTTTTCCCAGACCCTAGCCTATTGGATGGTACCTATCATATTTGGGCACAACCCACTGCCACCCCCACTTGCTGCCCCACAAGCCAAACATCTCCAGAAATTCCTACATCAATGCATACCAAAGTATGTTTTACTAATTTTCTTGACATCTTTCAATCCAATCAAGTTAACAATCAAGATCAACAACCACAAACATCAAGTAGGAACAGTATTTCAAATGAGGGTTCTGCTTGCATAGATCTAGGATAGGAATTGAATCTGCATTTATAACAAACTACCAGATGATACACATGCTGCATGTCCACAGCCCACACTTCATGGAACAGGAATCTAGGAGGAATGGAAGTAGAGGTGATTTGAGTTTCAGAAAGCATTTATTTGTAAGCCGTATGGCTCTCACATATTGTATAATATATTATATACAGTATGAAATCGTTCTGTTTCTAACATATAGTCATCTGATTTGTCTACTCAGGAACTGGAAATTGTGTAGATTGTGGGGTTTGCTGAACCCACTGAATTCACTACCAGATAAATATGACCAAAGCCTGTCTGTCACATGAACATTAGTTCACCCTACCTTGCCAAAGGAGACAAAAATGACATATGGTGTTGGGGATCCTCTGACATCAGTGCCAGTTAAGACTATGTGTTGCAGTCTTTTAATTTTTTTCCATTTTTAGTTTTATTAGCGCACATTTGCATCACACAGTGATTACATTTCTTGTGGTGAGTAGGTAGATGTACATAACACATCTCAATTGTCATTAATCACCCTTCATTCCCTTTCCCTCCGTTTCCTCTCTATTCTCTCCATTCTTTGATTGCACTCTGGCTTGGATAAGACCTACCTTTCTAATTATTCTGTCTTTTATCTTGTTCCTTATTTATATTTTCAGTTTCTCAAATAATAAAAGAAATTATGCAATGCTTAGGCTCGTATACCTGATTTACTTTACTTATCCGCATGGCTTCAATGGGTATTTATTTTTCTACAGTGACTAATGTTTATCCTTCTTTTTGAAGAGTTACACAGCATGCTTTCTTCATCCATTGTTCTGTTGATATATGCCTACACCATGTCCAAGACTGAGCTATTATGTGTTATGTTGCTGTAAACATGGGTATGCATGTGTTACCCTAGTATGAGGTTTTTGACTCTTTTGGAAAGATACCTAGAAGATAAATAGCTGGATAAGATAGAATTTCTGATTTCATTTTTTGAGGAATCTCCATACTGATCTCTAGAGTGGTTGTACTAGTTTACACTTCCACAAGCAATGTGGAAGTGTTCCTTCTTGCTCTGGAGCCTTACCACCATTTGTAAATATTTGATTTCTTGATGTTAGCCAATTTTTCAGAAGTAAGATAGAAGGTAAATTTTTTGCTTTTATTTATTATTTTTATTGATGCATTTTAATAATACATAACGGTAACATTCACCTTTGGTAAGTTGTACCCGTACATGATATATTTGATTCTTTTTTCTCATGTGGCTCCCTTCCAGCCAACACTTATTTTCATCCTTATTTACAATAGTTTTGTTTCAATTTTTCCTTCCATTTTCTTTTATTTATTTTCCCTTTCCCCTTTTCTATCTCACACTTCCCTTGTTCCTCTTCATATTTGAATATTTTCTTCTCATTTCTCAATATCTGTTACATTTTGTTCTTATTTACCATTTTAGTTTCTCACACCAGAGGGACAATGAAGTATTTAAACATGTGTGTACTACTTATTCCACTTAAGAGTATGGCCTCAGGTGTATACATTTACCTAGAAATGTCTCAGGTTTATCTTTCTTTATGGCATAGTAATAGTCCATCATATATAAAAACCACATCTTTTTTATGAAAAAATTAAACAAGATTTCATAACATGTTAGGGAAATAAAAGCAGTTTTCTTTCTTTTCAATGAACTAAGAAAAGCTAGTAGTATAACTAACTTGTATTATTTTTCCTTTCCCTTTCTTCTTTTCTCCTTTCTCTCCAGTTCTTTTTTTCTCTCAAAAATTTCCTCACACTTAATAATATGTACTGTACATTTTGGCCTGATACTTACACATGTGAATCTGATTTATTTTATTTATGAGTATGGCCTCAAATTGCAACCATTTGCCTATGAATATCTCAAATTTGCCCTTCTTTATGGCTGAGTAGTACTCCATGTATAAAAAGGCAACATCTTTTCCTGGGTTAATGGGTATTTGGGTCATTTCCAAGATTCAATTATTACAAGTTGTGTTGCTGTAAACATAGATGGAAATATATCATTGTAATATGATGTTCTAATTCTTCTGGAAAGACATCTGGAAGAAGAATATCTGGATTAAATAGGACCTGTAATCCTGGTTTTTTGAAGAATCTCTACCTTGATATTCACAGTGTATGTACCAATCCACATGAAGGGTTCCTTTTCCTACACAGCCCTCTACCATTTGTTAGTGGTTCATTTCTTGATGTTAGCCATTCTTCCTGGGGTGAGATAAAATCTCATTGTTGTTTTAATTTGTATCTCTTAAATAACCAAAAATATTGAACCTTTTTTCATGTATTTATTTTCAACTACTGTTTTTCCCCTGAGAAGTATGTATTCCTCTCAGTTGCCCATGTGAATTTAGTGGGTCCAATTTTTTTTTCAAGAATTGACATGTTCTAGGTAGAAGTCCTTTGTCTGAGGCACAGTTGGCTATTTTTCCTCACTCCATATGTTGTTTTTTCACTCTGATGGTGATGACTTTTTTCTTGCAAGTGATTTTTAACAGGGTGAGATCCTAGCTGTTGATCCTTTGTAGCATTTCCCACGTAATTTGGGTTTTGTTAATGTAGTATCTGCCTATACCTCTGTCTTTGAGATATCTACCCATTTTCTCTTTCAGGATATTTAATGTTTCTGCTTTAATATTTAGATCTTTGATCCATTTTGATTTTAATTTAGTGCACAGTGAGAGGCATGGGTCTGGTGTTAGCCTTTGGCATGCGGAAAACCAGTTTGGCAGTACTCATTAAAAAGGCTGTCTTTCTTCCAGCAAACATATTTGGTCCCTTTGTCAAAGAGAAGGTGGTTGAGTATGTGGAGTTCGGTCTTCATCTTCTGACCTGTTCCTCTGACCCAGAGCTCTCTAGTTTTTTGCCATAGTTATTTTATCATAGTATTTTATGGTAAAATACTATGTTATATTATCATAGTAGCTTTGTAGTATAATTTCGAGTCAGGGTTTTAATGCCCTCACCTTGCCGTTGTTGTTGGGAACTGCTTTTGGTATTGGAGGTCTCCTCTGGTTCCAAACTTCAGGAATGTTTTCTCTAGTTCTGGGAGGTGTGCAAATGGTATTTTGA
This sequence comes from Dinomys branickii, assembly GCA_004027595.1. Lineage (NCBI taxonomy): Eukaryota > Metazoa > Chordata > Mammalia > Rodentia > Dinomyidae > Dinomys > Dinomys branickii. The sequence goes on from PVLD010010363.1 coordinate 18,582, forward strand.
TTGTGATTGCATTAAATCTGTCATACAATTTTGGGAGTATGGCCATTTTCACTGTTGGTCTTTCCTCTCCATGAGCAAGGGATTAACAACGGAAAACTTTCCATTTTCTGATATCTTCTTTGATCTACCTTTCAGAGTACTATAATTTTCAGTTTATAGATCTTTTACTTCATTTGTTAGATGGATTCCCAAGCTTTTCATTTCTTGGATGCTATTTTAAAGGGTGTGGTTTCTCTAATTTCTCTCTCAGTGAGCTTGTTATTTGTGTACAGGAATGCTATTGACTTTTCAGTACTAATCTTTTTACCCACATACACTACAAAAGTGGTTATTAAATATTCAAGTCATTGGCTGGTGTCTTGTGGTCTTTTGTGTATACTATCATGTCCTCTGAAAATAGTGATGATTTAACCTTTACCTTTCATATCCTTATTCTTTTTATTTCTATTTTTTGTCTAATCACTCTGGCTAATGTTTCCAGAACTATGTTGAATAGGAGTGGTGATAATGGAAATCTTTGCCTTGTTCTTAATTTTACAGTGAAGGCTTTGATTCTTTTACAATTTATTGTGATTTTAGCTGTTGGTTTGTCATAGATAGTTTTTATCAGGTTGAGTAAAAGAGCATCTATTCTGATTTTGTAGTTTTTTTAATAATGAATGAATATTGGATATTGTCAAATACTTTTTTATGTGTCTATTGAGATGATCGTGATTTTTCTCTTTGGCTCTACTAATACGGTGTTTACATTTTTTGATTTGCATATGTTGAACTGTTGCGATGAATCATACCTGGGAAACGTATAATCTTGATGACTTTCAGCGTTCTGCCTGCCAGGATCTTACTGAGGATTTTTTTTGTCTCCGTTCATTAAGGAGATTGACTTGTACTGTGCTTTTTTTGTTTGGGCCCCTCTCTGATTTGTGTATCAGGGTAACTCTCCCTTCCAGGAATGACTTTGGAAGTGCTGCTTCCCTTTCAATTTCATAAAAGAGTTTCAGCACTAGAAAAACATTTTGTAATACATTCATCCATTGATGGGAATTTTGGCTGATTTGAAGATTTTGCTATTACAAATGGTGCTGTAAACGTAGGTGTGCATATAATGCTGTGACATAATGCTTTTAATTCTTTCAGGAAGATATCAAGAAGTGGAATAGTTGGGTCAAATGGAATCTCTAGTATTACTTTTTTGGTGAAACACCATACTGATATCCACAGTGGCTGCTCCAGTCTACACCCCCACCAACAGAGGTGAAGGGTTCCTTTTTGCCCACAGCCCCTCCAGGATTTTTAATGTTTGATTTCTTGATACTAGTCATTCCTTCCAGAGAAAATGAAATCTCAGCATTGTATTGTTTTTTATCTCTCGAATGACCAGTGATGTTGAATATTTCTTTCATGTATATATTGCCCTTTGTACTTCTTCATCTGAGCAATGACTATTCATTTGAGGTGACCATAACTGGAGTTGGTCTTTCAATTTGGGGGGGTCTAATTTTCTATATTTTATATATTATTAGTCCTTTTTCAGAGGAACAGTTGACAATATTTTTGCCCAGGAATCTCCTCAATATATTGCTGTTTTCTTTTGATGTGGGAAAAATCAAGACAAGGAGTATTATGATCCCTGATTTGAAATTATATTTCAAAGCTACCATGATAAAATAGCATGGTACTGTAAAAATAAAAGAGAACAGAGGATCAGTGGAACGGATTAGAAGCAACTCCAAGCACACTCAGCCACCTTATCTTTGACAAAGGGGTCAAACACTTCACTGGAAGAAAGATAGCCTCTTTGGTAAATGGTACCGGAAAAAATGACTTTCCAAGTGATGAAGATTAAAAGATAGACCCACATCTCTTACCATGAAACAAACTAAAATGAAAATAGATCAAAGATCTAACAGAAATACCAGAAGACATAGGTATAGGCAAAGACTTTATGATCAAAACCCCTACCACACAGGAAATAATATAAAGAATCTTCAAATAGAATCTCATCTTCTTAAATATTGTTTTAGTATGAAAATTCCTTAAAATGTGATGCATTTACCCCTCCCCAGGTAAATTTACTCAGGTAAAAGTTTTCTGGAAAAAGTCCTGGGAAAATGTGTATTTTATAGTTCTGCTTTAACATTCTAAAGTTGTTCCTCAAACTACTATCATCATTCTCAGAGCATCCCTACACCAATTGCAAAGCTCTAGAGCAGAAAATTTGCTTAGTAGAATGCATGAATGGCTGAGGAGTTAGAATTTTCCATCACTGTGACTAATACTACTCTTCTACTTTTCACATATTGATCATTTTTGGTGATGCAAGTCAAGCAATAATAACAGTGACTAGTCTCAATATAACAATCATTAAAAGTCCTGGAAGATCAACGTTCCCTGGCTCTCATTCCGTGTTTTGTTTTGTTTTTTGCCTTTTTTTATTTTAAAGACAAAAGTATAGAGACACATAAACCAGAATAACACAAAAACAACACAGGACATACAAAATTATAGAAAAGATAGTAGGGAATTAGCATTGGATGCTGTAGTACTTAATGTTATCTTCACATTAGTTAACACAAAAACAATAAAGGAAATACCAAATTATAGAGAAGATAGTAGGGAATTAGCACTGGAGGCTATATTATATAATGTTATCTTCACATTTGTTACTCAGTTATACATCGTCTCCATTGTTCTACCACCCAATCAGTCATCTTCCCTCTGATAATAACTGTACTCTTGGGTTTATTTACTACCTCGGACTCTCACCTTGGGAAGAGACATGGCTGCTTCAAATTATGCTGTAACATATATGGGTGTATATAAATTGCTATGGCAAGAGATGGAAAAGCACCCGTGCTCAAAGACAGTAGATAGGCAGGGAACCAGTTTCACTATGCTCAAGCCACCACTGACAAGCCCTCAAGGTCACTGGGAGTTCAGTCAAGTCAGTGGGTTTACCCCGCAAACCACCAGGCTTCGTCTCAATACATCGTGTATGGAAGTCCAGTCAAGTGCTCAGGGTTGCCCAGGCGACCGCCGGGCTCTGCCCCATTGCTGCGCTGTCAGGGGCTGGGTCGAGTCCGCAGGGCGCCCCCAGTGGACTGCCTGTCTCTTCCTCATCGCCACACTGCTGGGGGCCCCTTCCAGGTCCGCAGAGTTCTCATGTAGCCTGGAGGGAGCCCCCTACCCCCTCAGGCTACTGAGCTCCCTGTCAAGGCCCCCAGGGTCCCATTATAGGCCACTAGTGTCTCCCTGCAGGCCGCCTATGACTGCACCCTAGTTCCAGGTGTTCGCCTCCTCCCACCTCCAGATCTCCAGTGTTGCCATTCCCTGCCCTTTGCAACTGGGCATTGGGTGCTCTTACGATGCTGGGCACAAGGTTGTGAGGTCTCCCCTACCCATGCTCACTGTGGTAGTCCAGGGTGTGTACTAAGTTTAGCTGTTAGATCTGGAAGAGAACTGGAGGATTTTCCTGGGTCTGCTGTGTATGGTATGTTGTTGTCTTTCAGACTCCGAGACTTCTGCTTTTCGTGTAATTTGTTGCTGTGGGTTCATACAAGGTTCATATATGCAAGCAGTATGGAGACCCTCTTGGTGCTCATATTAGTAGTTTAGGGTGAGTCCTGAAGTCCATGGACTCAACCTGTTGCTGTCAGGGACATGTGTTGAGTGCCTGGACCACCAAGACTCCAGGTGTTCAGAGAGGGTGTTCAGGGTGGGAGCTGAAGGCTGGTAACTCAGCTCGTGCTTCCTGTTTGGTGTTGGAGTGAGAAGGGCGTGGGGCCGTGTGATCCACCTCCATCTGCAGCTCTCTCTTGCTGTTGTGCTCCAGTTCCCGTTTGTTCTTTGGCTGGATTCCCTGGGAATTACTGTGGCCCTGGGGTTGCTGCCAATGCTCTCTGCTGCTCTCTGCTGGTAGTTGCTCACACAGTGGAGAGGCAGGAAGCCACAGACTCAGGGCAGATGTAGAGCTGGATGTGGTGGGCTGTGTACTGGTTGCTTTGACTCCACCTTGCCTCCAGGGGCGCTCATTAGAAAGGTTGCCGCAAAGTGGGGATTCTGTTTTAGTGGCTGTTGTAACTTCTCCTCCTCATACTGGGTTCAACAACACCTCCTGACCACCATTGCCTCTTTTCCTGGCTGTGCTTTCCCCTCTATGATCTTGGACCAGCTCTCGGAACTCCTCTCTCCCCTGGCCAAGTTGGGAGGCTCCCGTGAGAATGGGTCTCCAAAGCTAAAGCTGTGAGTGCCTGAATGAGGGAGTAGGCCAAGGATGTGTTTGGAGCTGTGACTCCCTCCTTCTCTGCCTCCTCTTCCTCCAACGGCACCATGGTGGCCCTCCGAGCCTTTCCTCCAGAAGAGATCTTCCTTGGTCTTTCTGAGGGCTTCAATTCTCATTTCAGATTCTTCCTGGGTTCAGGGTACACATTTCTCTCCTTCCTGTCTTTCTCATTCCAGTGTCTGGGTGGCGATCCTCCAGGAGGATCTTTCTCTGCTGCTTACCCACTTGCCATCTTCCCAGAAGTCTTTCTGGCTAGAAGCATCAACAGCTGGTAATTATCTAGCTTTGCACGATTAATCCACACTACAATGCTCATCTTTCCGACCCTCCTGTATCCTTTCTCAGGATTTGCCAAAGCATTTCAACATTGGTATGTCATTAACTTAAAATTGTTTAAGTGAAAGAAATGCAAGAAGTATTTCTTTGAGTATACTAAGACTATATCCAGGCACCTGTAATATGTTGCTAAATATTGATTCATGAGAAAATAGTGTCATGTCAATAAAATTACCTTCTGATATTTACTTTGGTCCTTCTGAACCAGCACTCTAACTTTTCATGTCCACAAGTGCTGTCCAAGTTCCTGCAAGTATTTATTAGCACTGTTTTGCAACATTTTTCTAAATGATCTCCTCTTATCTTTAAAGCCTAACACTTCCTTTTTAGTGTATGCTGAGATTTAACTCTAGAGCACATGAGGGGAGAAAAGGGAAATTTTAAGAAAGACAATTATCTTGGGATAGATCTGCTTCAAGTAAGTCTTTTACATAATCTTCAGGAAATGGGAATGTTGCTCCACTATTAAGGGACACAAGGAATTTGGTATACACAGCTGTTCAAGTGCTTCCATTCATATGATACCATCCCAGATCTTAGAATCACTTGCATGGACTCCCAAATGAGAATGCTAATACCATCAGACTTTAGTACTCCCCAGTTTGAAATGAATTAAATTAGCTACTGTATGTGTTGGATGGAAAAATTTTACATCATGTCTTTGGTACATGATGGTACAAAATACAAATTGGATCTTGATGTTTTGTGCCTCATGACTTTTTACCCTTTCTAGCTGGTATTTGTTTGTTATTCATCATTCTTTGTACTCATTGTATCTCCTAGAATCAATTAACAAGTACCAAGTTACCACTGTAACATTTACTGTCCTATAGGTATTAGAAATATTAGGTGAAGTAGCACAGACTAAGTATGCAGTGTACAGTCAGTATTTTAAAAAGTATTTATTGCTTACAACATTATAATTCTCTGAACTCTTTCATTATGTAATATGTATACACAAAGCCTTGACTAGTTAACGTACTTTGTTGTTAAATTTTGAAGTGGCATACACTTTTGTTTTTATTATAGCCAAATGCATAAGAACTTCTGAATGCTAAAAACGCTGCATGAAATTCGGCCTGAACATTGGTTTGGGAATACTTAGCAGAGGTGAGTGCTGACAGAGAGTTGTACACAATAACTAAATGAAGGAAGTAGAGAAAGATTAATCCTGCTGCAATAAAGTCATCCCCAAAAGTTGTAGTTTCATGTTTAACACATCATATTTGACCTTTAAAGAGAACACAACAAAGAAAAGAGATGTTTAATTTTCCTGGATTCTGAAAAAATACAAAGAATTTCAAGGCTACTGAATAAAAAGATTTTGATTCATTTTTCTCATCACACCTTTTCCCAGAGATTAACATGTGAAAACAGGCCACCACCGAGAAGGCTAAGCAAGTGTAAGGAAGGAAAAACAGCCAAGTTGATTATGCCTTAATTCTCTGTGAATCATTTTAACCTCCTTGTATCAGCTTCTACAGGAAAATGAAGAACATGATTCAACGACTTTAAAGCATTATAAGTATAATCATATGTTTACATTTAGAGCAATGTGTCAGGATTTTTGTAACTTTAATTGGGATTTCAAAAAACGATTACCATGTTTATATCTTAGAAAGACAAAGTGATATTTCAAAAATATTTTAATGCATATCATTAATCACAATTGAGATATTTTCGGCTTATGAAGGAGGAACACATAGTGACTATATGTAAATAATTATATCAAATAAAATATAAAAATCTATTATATATTGAATAAACATAACATATATTATTCAATTATGAAGGCTATATGTATTGGTAAAAGCATGTTATTTGTTTAAAAATAGACCTAAAATAACATCTTCCATGAAACATTTTAATTCTTTTTTAAAAGTATAATTTTGATGTTTATTTCTACTTAGTAATTTTTTATTTTTAAATATTTATTAGTGCATGTTTGCAGTAACCTGAGTACATGGATTGTATTTGAAACACGCACATAACACATATCAGCTCTTTATACATTCCCTTCCCCTCCAATCTCACCCTTCCAGTGCCTCCCAGTCCCCTTCCTGTTTGCTAGAGATCTCTGTCCCTGTTTCCTACTGCTTATCTTTTATTTTGTTCTTTGATTTAGTTATACATTGTGTTTTTCACATAAGAAAAATTCATTTTGTTTTCTACTCTCGTGTGTCTCATTTATTTCGCTTAACATTATGGGTTCAAGTTGCATTCATTTTCTTACAAGTGACTCAAATGTACCCTTCTTTATATCAGAATAATACTCCATTGTGTATAAACACATTTTCTTTATCCATTCTCCTGTTGTTGAGCATGTAGGCCATTTCCATGATTTAGCTATTATGAATTGTGCTGCTATACACATGAGTTTGCACATCATATATTGTTTTTAACTCTTTCCAGAAGAATATCATTTCTTATCCAACTGGTGTTCTGTTCAGGAAATCCTTGTCCATGCCACTTCCAGCAGATTGTTTCTGTTTTAATATTTAGATCATTGAACTCTTTTGATTTTAGTTTAGCATATGATGAGAGACAGGTTGTGGTGGATTAACAACTGGTGGGCAACTTGTAATACCCAGCTGAACTGAATCAGCATGGTAATGTGTATGGAAGGCCCACCTGAGGATCTTTGACAATAACATTAAAAAAACGAGAACTGCAGAGGAAAATGTGAAGTTGTTGGGGTGCTGCTAGGGAGCTGTTGGTTCTCATGATACTTCTGGTCTCTTAGAGGAGCTTGCCAATATGAACTTGGCTGTTCTCATCATCAGAGGAGCTTGGGAACTTGTTGTCTCTGAGAATGGCTATGGTTCATTTTTGAGGACCTCTTGTTCTTTCAGCATCGCTTCTTGGCTCTGGAGGGGAAGATGGTGTCGTTCAATATCATGGAAAAGATTCTTATGCTGGTTTTTCCGATATAGGTTTGGCTGTTCTCATCCTCCGAGGAGCTTGGGATTTTGTGGTTGCTGAGGGTGGCTGTGGTACCTTTTGGTGGAGCTCTGGTTCTTGCTTTGAGCATTGCTTCCTGGCTCCAGAGCATATCCCTCAGACTGCTGGCACAGATCCTTCATTCCATCTGCAAAGACTTTCTAGCTTCCACCACTGATCTTTGTGCCCTCCCAGCACAGATCCATGAAACAGGCCTGCATGTGACATTGTTGTGGGCTCCTGGTCTCCAGTTGGATTCTTGTGGGGATTGTTATTGACTATAGGTCTGCAGCTGGACTCATACAGGACATGGTCATGGGATTCAGGTCCTGAGCTGTATTCTCTGTGTCTGTAGTGTGTACACTGACTTCAGCACTCTCTTTATATGTGACTCTTTGGATGACTACTATAAAATAATCCTATAATTATGTGTCCTGTATTTACTTGTTTTCTTTGTAAACCTCAGACTACAACATAGTTCTAGTTGCAATATTCTACATGTGGATAGCCAGCTTTCCCAGGACCATTTGTTAAAGAGGTTATCTTTCCAGCAAGGTATGCTTTTGACTCATTTGTCAAACATCTGGTGTCTAAATGTGTCTGGGTCATTTCTGCAGCCTTTACTATATAGTGTTCCATTGGTCCAATTGTCTGTTTTTCTGCCAGTATCACGCTATTTCATTGCTCTAGCTTTGCAATATTTTTAAGCTTTAGCAATCCAATGCAAATAAGGATATTTAGCTGTCTTTCATAATTTATTATGTGCCTAGATATTACATGCATTAATACATTAAATTATTAAAATAATTACGGATGTAGGTACTTTAATAATTATTACTAAAATAATTACTGACGTAAGTATTATAATCCTTATTTTGAAGGTAAGAAATAAGGGTCAGCAACTATTTGGAAGATAACAATATGTAATATAATAACCATTGTTACTTTCATTGTTTTGGAATTCTGTATTATTTATAATTTTTTCTCTCCATTTAAAATAAAAAACATAAGGAAAGAAAGGTCAGAAGCCATGTGTGGAGCCTCATGTCTGTGGTCCCATTTCTCCAGGAGATGGAAGCTGGAGTACTGAAAGCTCAGGCTCAACCTAGTCAATTTAGCAACTTAGTGGGAGCCTATTTTAAAATAAAAACACAATTGAAAAATGGTTTGGGATGCAGCTCAGCATGAAGGCCCTAGGTTGACTCTCCAGTAGGAAACGAAAGAAGAAAGGATAAAAGGATGGACAGAAGGAAAGAAGGAAGGAACAGGAACAAAGGAAGGAAGGAACAAAGGAATAAAGTTTAGAGAGTTAACTAATTTCTAAAAGTTTTCACAGCTATTAAATTGTAGGACATGGATTTAAACCAGAATTTGTCTGAAGTCAGTGAATGCACCCTAACATTTAATTTGGACAAAATTGAAAACATATCAGAAACTCATTTGGTGAGTTTATGCAGTTTATTCAATGCCAACATTTTGTATTTGTTTGGATCACTGGCTTGTTGTCTTCTGTGCTTTATCCAATGAAGAAAATTTTAATATAACTTTCTGGGCTCCGACCCTGGAACAACATGACTTTCACCTGAATCTCACATCTTTTATTTACTTGTTACTTTCGCCATGCACCCTTGCATGGAATATTTAAATTCTTGATCTTTAGTTTCCTAAAGCATGAGATGAAGAAAATACACTTATGAGAGTGTATGCTTAAGATTTAATATTTTCTAAATCCTTAGAAAATAATTTGAAACATAAGATTTCTGGAAGAAAACTGTACTATTATCATAAAAAGCAAACATTAAAGCCCAGTTTCATTTAATGCACAAAACTGTAGAGAAAAATGATTTGCTGGATACAAGTACATATCTGTAATAGAAAATGTTTTAAGAACATAAATTATGGTTATATGAGTTACTTTTATTTGCCAATGGCAAGTGTTATAATTTTGATCAGGTATTCATGTATGTACAGATATGCATATAAGTACTAAACTGAGAAGATTATTGCTCTTGGAATGAAGAGATATTTCACAATCTTTAAAAACTGGCTGCCTTCAAGTAAGTCAAATCGAGTAATATAGCAGTTCTCTTCCAACTTTGGAAAGCAGATTTTTAAAAATATACCATATTTGTAATGTTTTGTGTGATACAAAACCAGAAATGAAAGTAATAAAAGTTAGAGACATCCATATACATCTCACCTAATAACCTGCCTTCCCCGTTAAGGGTTTCTAGGATTTTTATTGCTTACACACATTTAAGGTTTTATTTGTACTTGCATGTATTGTGTATACACAAACTTTTCTACTCACACATCATTTTAACCACCTAATGGATTGTGGGAATGAGCCACATGGCATACAGTTGAAAACAGTTTCCTCTAAGAAGAACCATAGGTTGTTTAATGGCTTTCAGAGTGGGTACCAACTCCAGCTGTCCATGGTACTCCTCGTTGACTAGGATGCAAGCAGATAAAGTATGTTTAGATTTCCCCAAAGCAAATTATCTGAATTCATAGCCATCTGTCTGAAACGTAAGAACACTTTCAGCTTTGACATACACACTTAATCTGTGTTTATTTTTAAATTTATGAGTGAATAGGAGGAGTCTAATCAACCTGAAACCCAGAATGCTAGACATGAACTGAGAGGGGCAGAGAATAGTGGGGAGAAGGGAGAATTAAATGGGAGACTGCCTAATTCAGAATTTCCTCTACCTGAATCTTCAGTGTCTGTGACCACCAACAGAGTTTCCTCTACTGAAGCAGTCTGGCTTAAATGTGTCTGGTGTGCATTTCAGCTGACCTGAGAGTTCTGGTAAAGAGATTTATCTGCTAAATGACATGGAGACTGCCAGATTCAACATACGACAATTTAAGTATATAGCAGCATCTGCTGCCAGCTGTAAGTAATGTGATTTCTTTTCCTTTTAGTCTTCTGAGGACATTCCAAGAATATTGATTACCCTCCCTGAAAATTTGTTCTTTCTACAGAGAACTTTATTGCTTCTCCCCCATTAGTGATTATATGATGTTAAAGGGAAAGTTTTATAATAAGCATGTGCAGTACAGCTATAGAGTTGAATGAAATTAATTTTTCAGTGACTCAATCACTTATTGTTTGCAATAAATTGCTGGCATTTTTTGCCTACTAATAATACATCTAACTGTCTTTTTGGAAGAAGTATGGGTAGAGTGAGGAAATTAACCTTCTGGTACACATACAGTGTGCCAGGCAGTTAGATTTTCACTTTATATATGCAGGTTTTAATTTATTTTCTCAATAATCTTACAAAATTATGAAATGAGACTATGAGCATTTAGGTGTTTTTATTAAACTACTTTTGCAAAAATGACAAGATTTTTTATCATAAATATTTTAATTTTTCCTATTGTTTATTTTGTTTCTTTCTCACTTTTTCTCTCCCTCTTCCTCGGTGTCTTTATTCCTTTCTTTTCTCATCTTTCTTTCATTTTCTCTTTTTTCCTCCCTGTGTTGGGAGTGGAACCCAGGTTCTTGTCCATGATGGTCAAACATTCTTACACAAAGCCATCCCCTTCTCCAATCAATATATTAAAAAAATTGAGATTTACAAAAACTTTCTGAAGACAAGGCTGTTTCTCTCTTCTGCATGTATCCAGTTTCTGCTGCTGGCTTGTTGCATTCATATAGCAGCTTTGCCTCAATTTTTGAATCCATATGTAATGCTATTCCTAATTAGACTCCAGTCCTTATTCAGGTTTCTTGGCCTTTATTTTATGTCACTTTGTGTTCACTTTTTGTTTCCAAATCTTATCCAAGCCACCACAATGTATCTAGTCATGATGGGTGGCTCTGAACTGTGGCTCTGGACTGTGGCAATTTCGAAGACTCTTGACATCCTTGACAGTTTAAAGGGTACAGATAGAATGTTTTGTACAATGCTTAGTAGCTGCAGTGTTGAATTTTTCCTCATGGTTAGATTGAGATTATAGGTTTGTAGAGAACACCCGTAGAGATAAAGTTCCTTTTCCTAGCATTATATCCAGGATTCTTAGTATGAGCATGACATAACTGTTAAGGTCCATCTTGTTACCTGACTGAGACAGTATATAAGTTTCTCCACTGAAAATTATTCCTCCCCTCTATTTGAATGTTGTACTTACTGGAAGAAATTTATTGTATTCGTGCTGCACTTATGAAGTAGGGAATAGTGTTTGGTCTCTTATGCAGTTTTGTGTGTCAACTTTGGGGAGGTAAAGGGGATCATACAAGAGTCAAACATTATTTTGGATATTTCTGTGAACGCTTTTTGTTCTTTTTAAGAGGCTAACATTTAAATCAGCAGGTTACCTCCATTATGTGGTGGATGATGGCATTAGAAGGAAGAAACTCATCTCTACTGAGCAAGAAGATATCATGCAAGTCAACTGCCCTTGAACACAGCTACATCTCCTCCATGGGGCTGCAGTCTACCGCCTACCATGGGCTTTTTGTTTGCCCGGACTCCAGAATCACTTAAGATACTGCTTAAAATCTCTTTTATCTCTCTCTGTCTCTCTGTCTCTTCTCTTCTGTCACACACATACACATTTGGTTGGTTTCACTTCTCTGAATCACTAATACAAAGGTACACCATTTACACAAATGACTGGAAATTCTTGCTTAGATCATTTCGAACTCATGGATATTTATGCATATTTATATTACATTTTCAATTATAATGTAGTGGTAACTGATGTTATTGTCAGATTATTCTAGCTTTGGCCATGGGGAGTTCCTCTATCCTTTTCATTATCTACTGTGCCCCTTTCACAGGGGGTGTGTGTACACAGCATGTACACCAAACTTCAGCACTTTCTTTGCTTTAGTACTACAAAATGATCCAGGTTTATCTACATATCCCCTACTCAGATAAGAGAGTCATGTTGAGCATAACACACTGACTAGATTACTGATGAGGAAAAGTGACATTTGTATTTATTATTATTGCCAGTTATGGTGGCAGGTATATTGAAGGGTACACTGCAGTAGACAGCTTGAAATGATGCAAATGATTCCTAGATATCATACTTTCTCACAGAGGTACAATGATTCATAAAAACCTGAGGAAGCAGAAAATTTATGGATTAGCAGATGTTTACACTGAGTTGTGTTAGATGAGATTTGTGTTGATGGATTCTGCAGCACATCTGAGGCCATTATTGAGCATCACAAAACTGCTTGTCCTGGAAGCATGGCACGCCCCTGCTGAAGGGCTGGCGAATGCCCTGTTGGCCAGTGGCTTACCCTTTCACACACTTAGTTGAAAACAGTTGAATTAGTGGAATATACTGGTGCATCCAAGGGAAAATCATTTCTATAGAGAGAGAATGGAATGAGCACAGGCCACTTTCCTGGGAAAATGAAAATGGAGATTGTAGAGTAGTAAGAAAATGACTTTTGTTTACAAAGAAGTAACATGTGGACACTAAAGTAAAACTCGTTAAAATCCTGCAGGGTGGGGAAGGAACACATGGACTAGAGCACCAGTAAGGGCTGGGTGAGATGCTGTGATTTACAGCACCGCGGCTACACTGCGACTTGGTGTGTGGGTCAGTGTGCCAGTTTGAATATAATTTATACATGACAGAAAATTGCTGAGGAGCTGCGAGAAGCCCTTTTATCACCTGACATTGAAGCACTTGCTTAGGAAGAACAAATCCTAAGGTAGATTATCCAGTAAAAACGCAGGAAGGTGTATATGGTTCCCTGTCAAAGATGGGGATACTGTTGTGGTAGCTGAGATTGGAGTAGGTTCCCCAGTCTCCCTCCCTTTAGCCTATGTCTTAGACATAAGCTGTTCTGCAGCTTCTGTCTTCCAGAGCTGAGCAGCTACTGGATCCCCCTGCTCTCCATGAGATAAAGGGCCAATGAGGGCTCCACGTCGGGTCCTGCAAGCCTACCTAGTAAATCTCCTTATATAGTTATACGTATACTTTCTATTGATTCTGTTCATCTAGAGAATTATAAATAGTGCACAAACTCTAACCCTTTCACTTCCATGCACCTTCTACTTCATCCTCATACATGCATTTGTAACTTCTTCCTTTCTTGTAAGAACTACTCTTCTTTGTTCAGGTTCTACAAACGGTGGGTCTGTCTCTTTGAGCACTTGGTACCTTCCGCCTTGTATCAGAATGAATTACATCAGACTTTTCCATGGGAACTGAGTTCTCTGTGGGAATCAGTCCATTTTCTTTTGCTCTGTTTATTGACCTCCGCATACCAAGTACATTCTCGGCTAAATATTGTGAAAGGCCTCATATTTATGCATTTGCTTATAATAGTATGAGTTATACTACAGATTTGTATTGTTTTACTGGATTTGGGGAATTTTGATCATGGCCAAATTCACACAGCATATAAGTGGAAGATTTAAGATTTGAGCTCGAGGCTTTCTCTCAAAGAATTCTCCCTTAGCAACATTAGTTATTGGTTCACAAATTAAAAGGTGTAAACATGATTAAAATAAACAATAAAAATATGTAAAATACACAATTAAATAATACACTTCTGTTTAAGTGACCCAGATATCCCCAAGTCTGGCACTGCAAAGGTCACATCTTTTAGAATGGAGGGGATCTCCACGGCCATCTTACCCCGCCCTCTTTGCTCTTTTCCGTAAGAGGAGAATATCTGCATTCATTCATTGGTGGGCAGCCAGAGTGCTGAACTGTTCAGCAGGAGGGTGTGTTCCTAATCCCTAAAGGCAGGATGAGACATCTGGTCCTGCCTTTCCCTTCACTCACACCCAGCTTCAGTTTACCCCTTGCTTCTCTAACCGTGGGTGGCTGATGGTATGATTTTCATTAGGGCTTACTGAAAATTGAAAATCACATTACAACACTCAGCTTAGGCCGCACACTTCCGCCATGCACTTGGCCATTCTAATCTGTTTGTTGAGCTGCCCTAGAAACCTCATGAAGAGTAATAAGTGATGACAAGCCAGATTTGGGTCCTTCAACCTTCCTAGACAAATGACAAATAATATCAGCCCAAATGCCACAATATTCCAAATACGTTAACCTTTTTTAAAGATGACTACAACTTCTCACCTTTATAAATGGTTTTCAAACCTGATATTTTCTTTTTATTTCCATTTCTATTTGCCCATGTAACTATTAGTTAATAGGCAGACTGAAGATAAATTTTGGCTTTCCACATAAGGAAGACAAAAGAACCATAAATAAAGCTAAACTTTATTTCGGCAGTGACAATACCAGAGTTTAGAAGGGACCACATCATAATTGTTACTATCATGTCTTCTAATTCTTGAAAGAAAATTTTTGCTTAGTCTCAGTAAATGTTTGTGTACCCTAGACATGACCAAAAGCAGAAATTCTTAGGCTTCTGCCATGCAGTGAGTGAGGAAGGTCATGCTTTCCCATACATAATACATTCTCCCCTTCCAACCAGATTTGGCCTGAGCTACCTGTCTTAGCGTGCCTTGGTCTGTATTCCTTTCAGTTCTTGCACAAAGCCCATCTCCTGTCTTCCTGTGTCAGCCTGTAGCACCTGAGTGTCTATGACTGGGCGGGGAGCACAGCGCTAGCACACTCTTTTGTGATTAGTTTCAGCCATACTCCTTGAGTATGCAGATCCAGACTACTAGAGCATTTCTCAGAGTACCATTTTTGGGTGAAGGCTTTGTTTTGATACTTTTGGCCCCTATCATTATTACGTCAGTTGATATGCTACATGAAAATTCAAGAGAACGAAATGAAGATCCCAATCTGACTTCACAGAAACCCAGAAGCACATAAAAGACTGACATATGTGGGAGGGGTCAGCATATTTTAGCGATTGCATGCTGTGAGGGAGGAAAGGGGAGAGAGGGGAAAGAGAATAAAAGAGAGAAAACAAGTCTCAAGGCTTTTCACACAGTCATTGAGGGTAAAGGTATACGCTTTCCACAGTTCTATAAATTAAATTGAATGACTTGAGAAATTTGCTCTTGGAATAGAAGACATTAATATTAACGGGTCCTAAACCACAGAAATCCAAACTACTGATAAATTTTAAATAATTATCCTCAACATTCTGTAAGATGAAGTTTCAGTTTTGTGAACTAATTCAATTTCTAAACAGTACTTATACTTCGTGTGTGTGTTTGTATCACCACATCCATAAAATCAATTCATATTTCTAGGTCTTTACTTTCCCTTGACATGTACAGTAGCTGTTTTCTCTCATGGGCTGCATGAGATTGAACAATCTAATTTTGGCTTCTAGAGTCATGTTCAATATCTTTTCCAAGAGGGTGTTCAACTCCCTTTAAGACAAAGTTTCACAGAGATGTAGCAAATATGCCAAAGTCACATAATCCTTATATTGGTAAGAAATGAAATATGGATCATTCTGACTTCATTGTCAGATTTTTAATATTGTGCCTGAAGTTTGTAAGTGCCAAAATAGTCTTTTAAATTGAGCCCATGTAAAGATTTTCTGTTTTAAAAATAGTACTAGCTGCCAAGGGTGGTGGCTTTTGCCTGTAATGCCAGCTACTTGGGAGGTTGATGCAGGAAGAAGGAAAATTTGAAGCCAACATGGGCAACCTAATGAGAACTTTTCTTAAAATATAAAGTAAAGAATTAAAAAAAAAAAAAAAAGACGGGATATATCTCAGTGGTATAGCATTTGCCTGGAAAAGATTTAATCTTTAATATTGTAAAAATTAAGATTATAAAAGTGCTAGCATATATTATGATACAATAGCTGCAGAAAAAAAATTCACTGGACAAAACTATACTAAGAAGTATGCAACCTATCATGACAAACATTACCTAATGTATCTGCAGTTAATTTTTCTTAGAAATCTGTTTTCAAGGTTCATACATATTGTAGTACATATAAATATATCACCTCATTTTATCACTGAGTTATGTTCCCTTGTATGGCTGTAATACATTTTATTTACCTCCAGATAAACATTTGAAGGTTTTATACTTGTCCAATATTTTTTAGAAACACTACCATGAGGATTTTTTTACAAGCTTTTATTTTGGACATATGTTTTTATTTACCTGAGTATATGCCTAGGATTTGAAAAGTCAAATAAATAATAGCTCTTCATTTAACTCTTTGAGCAACTGACAGATTATCCCCAACTATACTACTTTTAAGTTCAGCAGGCAGTGTGTGAGGATTCAGATCCCCCGTCCTCCATTATAGCTGGTCTATTGGATATAGAGTGGAATAATAATTTTGAATTCTATTTTTCTGATGGCAACATTTATTTGTGCATACTTTATGTGCTTCTTGGACATTTGTGTTTCTCTTTCCTGAAACTATCTGTGCATTTTATCATTTTGTGTTTTGATAGTTCCTTATTTATTCCAGATAAAAATCCCATGTTAACATTCTTTTCTAATTCTATGAGTTATTATTCTATTTTCTTTCCATTTTTGTTTTGTTGCTTTACTTTATTTTGAGACAGGTATTCAGGTGGGCCTTGAGCTCATTTTGTAGCTCGGGCTGGGCTCAAATTCATGGCAATCCTGCCTCAGCCTCCTGAGTGCTAGGATTACAGGCTCATTCTATTTTCATAATGGTGAAAACAAGGATTTTACTTTTTATGCATTTTTTTCGTTGTTACTTGTGATCTTGGTGTCATATCAAGAAACAATGGACTAATCTAAAGTCATGATGTATGGTTATGTTTTCCTCTTGGTTTTATTGCTTTAGTACTTCTATTTAGCTCTTTAGATTTTGAGTAAATCTCTAAGGTATGAGTAGGCATCCAGATTTATTCCTTGATATGTGAAGATCTAAGTATTCCAATACTGTGTATTGAAAACAGTTTTTCATTGGTTAGTCTTAGTATGCTTGTTGAAAAATCAACAGACTATAAATATATGGTTACTTTTGAGCACCGCACTTTATTTCATTGATCTACTAATTACTAACAATTTGTTTTTCTTTGTCCTAATTGATTCAGCTACCTGTGTCTCTTGAATTTTTATATGCACTTTAACTGAGTGAATCATTTGCTGTTGAACTTCTAAAGGTGCTGCCTTGTGCATGTATACATTCAGACTAGGGTAACAAGTTTTACCACACACTTTTGTAAAACTAAATCTCTCTCTCCTCTCTCTCTCTCTCCTCTCTCTCTCTCTCTCTCTCTCTCTCTCTCTCTCTCTCTCTCTCTCTCTCTCTCTGTGAATTCTTTTAAATTCTGTGCCAAATGGTGTTATACCAGCTTTCCTAATTGCCAGTTAATTGTTCTATTTTTTTTGACAATGTGCTAGAACATGAATTGTTCCCAGTAGGGACTAATTTAATCAAGGCCGTTGCATAAAGTCTTTGACATTTGAAGGGTTTGTTTAGCTGTCTTTTTTTCAGGCTATCTTGGTAAATTACCTTCTTACAGTTGGATTATTTCTCTCATGCTGCTGGCCTATCCCTTTGAACTGCTTACATCTAAACTCTCTACTGTTTTCAAAAGTATAATAGATTTGAACTTCCCCATACTGTTCTAAATCAATTAATTTCGAGGGAAAACATTTCAAGTTTCTTGGGACCCATGTTTCCCTCCAAGACAAAATATTTGAGCCTCTACCCTGATCTATAGACTAGAGCAGTGGTCCACTTAGCTTGTTGTTTTTAATGAAGAGGAGCTGTTGGTTTTTAGAACATCCCGAATCTTTAAATTCTCATACTCTTTTTCCAATTAAATGCTTTCCTTTGGAGAGAGCTTGGGTTTTCTTTCCATGTAGCCTGCCTCCTACTCTCAGACAAAATGGCCCAGATTTTTAATCCATCACTTCAGCATGAAGTTAGGTGTTAGCCTCTAGTCTTCTCTGCTAGGTGCTCCTAGCATAGAAACTTCACTGTGCAAATGAGATGAAGAAAGAACAACAAAGAATCCATTAGTTTTGGCCTGCTACGCCTCCAGGTAGGGCTTAGGGTTAGAGACATAGCAGAGTTTCTACACCTGAAAATAAATAGGCGAGACCCTTTTCCTGGGGAGGAGGGCTGCACTGAGGAAAGGGGTCTCTGTCCTGTTGACAGTGTTCTGCAGAAAATGAGTCTCTTTTAGTCTGAAAAATGTTGGGTGCATGAATGCCTAATGAGACAATGTAGCTTTCACTGAAAAATGAGAAGAGAGAGACTTTCTTCTGGTCATACTTTCCCTGAGTATGGCTTCCATCAAGGTAATTTGGTGAAAAGGGAATTGTGAGTGAGCTGTGGTTCACTATCCTTGCTGTTTTTAATAAACATTAAGAAGTATTTTGATGAGGTGTCTCATAGTTTCATTTATAATATGATTATGATGTTTAGAGACTGGAGAGGCTTCTTTTTTAAATCAGCTTTGCTTGCTTCAGTGGGGAGAGAGGTTTGGGGATACTTACATTGACATCCCGGAAATCCTCCTCCTGTCTGTTTTGAAGATGACAAAACTAAGTTTAAACTTGCCTCTAATTGGAGCATCTATGCAAACTTACCTGAGATTTACCACTGGACAGTATCCTGGAAGAAATGCAAAAAATATACCACAATAAGGAAAGGATATGCAGGTAGATCAACTGAGGGTACAGAAAAGAAGAGAGACAGGCATATAACTTGGGTTGTGCAATAGGAAGAGGTGGAGACGAGACGTTTAAATAGTAACTGCGATTGGGTCTGGTGGATGGATTGAAGGTGTGGGCCTTGAAAAGTGTTGAGGGTGATTTCTGGTCGTTGTTTCAGTAGAGCAAATAATAGTCCTTTTCATTAAGGTGGTAAATCTTGGGAGAAGGCCACACAGGGGAATGGAAAACAGGGTGGGTTTGGAGAAGCATTCAGTGCAGTGGCTCAGGGAAAAATCTAATTAGATCATCTTCCTCCAGGTGTCTGGAAGTCTGTGAGACATGATGAAATGGCAAAGAGCCCATACTAATAGCCAACAAACATGAAAACAGGCTCAACACTGCAGACCATCAGAGAAATGGACTTTAAACAACCTAAAGTTTCCATCTTAAACAAGAAAGGCTGACTTTCCTCAAAAAAAATCAAAGAATGAGAAATGCTGGCTGGCAGGCATGCAGTGAAAAAGGAATGCTTCTTCATTGCTGGTGGGGTGTAAACCAGTACCACCATTTTGGAAATCAGTATGAAGATTTGCCAGAAAACTAAAATTACAAATGCCATGTGCCTCAGATGTTCGCCTTCTGGAGGTCATCCCCAAAGAGTGAAAGACATCATCTTATAGCGATGTACCACATATCCGTGTTTAGAGAAGGACAATTTATAGTAGCCAAATCCTGGAAGCTTCCCACATGTCCATCAACCGATGAATGGCTAAAGAAAATGTGTATCTACACATAATGGAATTTTACTGTTTTAAGAAGGATTAATTCAAGACACTTGTAGAAAAATTAATGCACTAAAAATATGATGAGAGAAATAAACCAAACACACAAATTTCAACACAGCATGATATCTATCATTTGAATAAGCCACAGAACAAATAAAAAACATTATAAAGGATGGATAGAAGGACATGATGGAATAGATCTCTGGCAAATGGGAACAGGTCCAGGAATCCAAGCGCAAGTGAAGAAAAGGAAGGGTAGGATCATTCAGAAGAATTAAGATGCACCATTTACAGGCAGTTATAATCAAATAACATAAACCTTCTGTGTGATAAGCATGAATTAAGGATAACTTTAACAGGAAAATAATGGAGAATGTGGATTTAGAGAAGGAGCGAGGGAGGGAGCGTGGAGGATGAAAGAAGAAACAAGCTGCTTTTTGTGTGTGTACACCCACTCGCGTGATGACCGTAAACTTTGTTCCCTGCAAACGTGTTCTAACATAAAATAAAATAAAATAAGATAAAATAAAACTACATAAAATTTAAAAAGAAAGAGAAGATGAGAAGCACAATAAGAAAGGGAGAAGAAAAGCCAAAATATTACTGTATAAAGTAATCCAGGTTAAAAAAATTCTTAAGAAATAAGTTTTGGTAGGATTGTGATCACACTGGATCATGTTCTTGGTGGATAAGTTAGACACAAAATATTGAAATCTTATTATATGTACATGTGTGGTTTTCACTGATTGCTCTAATAGATGTTTCAGTGGGGTAATAGGAAAACATGTTTTGAAGAGTTTGTAGAGATTTAGAAATAAATTATTCAATTTCACTCAGTTGAAGAATTTGCAAATTCAGGGTGAATCTTTAACACAAAGAATATTTTGATAGTTTTCTAAAAATGCCAAAAGAAAATTAAGACAAAACCAAGTAAAATGTTATTATGTCATCAAAAATATATACAATATCTAAAGTTTATCCTAAGTATTTTAATAAGAACCTGCAAAATATTGCAGGATATCCAATCCCTAAAATGACTGTAACACACCTTCTGCAAGGTAAGAGGACCCTGAGGAAAATGTAACTTTAATTCTGGCCATTTGTGAGGGATTTCATGTGATTATTTATTACACAATCAAATGAAAATGTGAATGTGTCATAGAAGCCCATGTCTGGAGCTGAGCATGCACCACTTTGTAAGAGTTGTCTCACCTCCTTAAATAGCCCTGCACAATAGCCCTGCATGCAATCTGAACCCCTGCAGGAACTTAACTGGAAAATACGGTTTTAATAAACAACACAGTTTTTCTAGTTTTAGAGTACAATTAAAACCCACTTTAAAATGGGTTAACTATGATGATTTTCTCTCACATGAAAGTGATTATCTTCATAGACTATAAATTATGATTAGAGTTTCCCAGTAAGTGGAGGAGTCATAACCTCCAGGAAAGGCTTGAAGTTGGTTGGTAGACTCAGAAAATTTGTGGGCGGTCACTCATGACCCTTTTGTCATAAATGACGTGATAGGCGAGGGAGAAAAGCTACGGCTGTGCAGCCTCACACAGTATGCACACATCTCCAGTTGTCCTCTCTCCAGTTAGCACGTGTGCAAAGTGTGTGTGTGTGTTTCTCGTGATGTCATTTCGCATATGTCACCCGATCACACAAAGTCACCTGACCTAAAGTTTGCATTAATAATCTTGTTCTGTAGCTATAATCTCTATTGGGTTCATTTTTATACAATTTTTGAAACATGACTCAGTCCCAATCTTTTCCACTTAAACAGCAATAACAAAGTTTTTTTGTGAAACGAGTAGAGCAAATAACTGACTCTCAAAATATATTCCAGGAAAAAAAATTGTGCTGAGAATAAAGTAAAAGAAAGTTTAGATCATATGATAGACAAGCAGTTTAAAAATGGTTAAGAATTTGTCTCTGTGGATTAAAACCCCATTTTGCATTTACAAGCTATGCGCCATTGGCAGTTACTGACCCTTTTGGTCAATGGTTTCACTTGCAAAGTCTGGATCATAATAACATATGAATGTTACAGGAAAAAAATCTAATGATAGTTGTAAAAAATAAAATAATTCATGGTACGTAGTAGGTAGTACATAGGGTATATAAATACATATAAGCTGAAATACAAGTGAGATATATGTATGTTTTCATAGATCTTCAAGTATTTTTGTTCTATAAACATTTCACACAATAACCATTTAAATAATGTGTAGGCACACACACACACACACAATTAAGTTTATTTTTGTTGTATCCAAATTGGATAAAGGTCAAAATTGAAGATAATGTATGACAACTCGAGATTCTGAAAATTTCTCAATATTTCCCAGTTTATCTGCCCCAAGGATTTTTAGCACTCTGGCCAAATATATTTATAAGGTTCTTCTTTATGTTAAAAATTAATTTGAAATATTTTCCAAAATGTATGAGATAATGTGAAATATACAAACATATCAATGACAATTTAAAATAATAGGTGAACAAGAGGTACTTAATTTTTTGTTTATGTCCTTTGATCATATGAATAGAATCCTTTGATTTATAGGCACCATCTCATCCTCTGCAGACCAAGAACCACCTCTCTGTGCTATTAAGTGATGAGTGTGCTGTCACTGGCTAATCCTGTAGACTCCGCCAGGAAGGGAAAGGCTATGATTATCTGCAATGTCACTGTTGTTTGGAACTCAATTATATAAAAATGATTCAGATCTTGCTTTTGCAACTCCCTGGTAGCTTTTATTTCATACTGCTTTACATCCTCACTTATGACATACATCATGTCCCAAAGAGTCAGGGAGTAGCAGCTTCTAATGACTCTCCATGATAACATTCTGTTACTGTTAGAGAATTTTCTTGGTGATTTCTACAAACACTGTTCTTAACTAGTACGTTAGGGTATGCTTGAAAGAGTGAATAAAGCCATGCATTCTTGTTGTGTTCATTTTTTTGCATGGAATGCTGTAGGATAAATGCTGAATAACACATTTTCAAGTTATGACTCCTTGTGAATTCTCTATGCCATAATTCCTACATTCTAAAAGTGTGTGGTTTCTTTTCACGTTAATCACAAACCTGCTTCTGCGCTGGACTGATGGGGAAGAGAGTTCTAGGCCCCATGGGCAGGAACTGTGATACTGTAAAGAACTGAGCTTCTAGTTTATGCATGAAGGAGTCTAATCCTGAAGTGTCTATCGATGTTGCAAGCAATGGTCTTGAAAGAATTAAGAGGAAGATGGCCCAGCCACCGGTAGAGGACTTTGGGAGGAGACACCCACTTCTCTGAGGGCCAAAAGCTAGGAGTACACAAGACAAAAGACATCTACTACCACTCAGCTGCCCATGGCTGCTGCAGACCAAATGGAGGCAGCTTTACAGTCAGAATGGAGGGGCACAGGAGCTGTTGGTTAGGCCTCAGCTGGCCTAAGATGGAGGAGGCCCATCCCTGGACCTCTGAGATCCAAAAGTTCTGAATTCTTCCTGTGTCTGATGTGATGCACTTAAAATGTTATGTCAGCACCAGGGGAAAATAGAAAGTCTTGAAATAGAAACTTTCAAGAACTAAATTGCACCAGGGGTGACATCTAGGTCTGCAGTGCCCTGTCCAAATGGCACTACTAGCTTCATTTAGTCCCAGGCAAAAGAGGCTCACAGATTATATTAAGAAAGACTTCACAGATGCAGAATCTTCCTGCATCCTCCGTATCGAAGCATCAGAGACAGTCCGACCCTGCATCTTAGCAACACAACTAGAGATCCATTCAGATACGTTACTGAGAAAATTCCAGAAACAATTTCATAAGGAAAGGAGACTCTACTTTCCTTTACCTCAGTCAAGTGAGGGTAGCTGATAACATAAGCCCTCACAGCACAGAAGGAGGCACACGCCACAGGAGAATCCTGAAACCCAACACCTCGGCAAGTCCATGAGGTGGTTCTAAGGGATATTGAAGCCAGAGAACCGCACAGCAAAAGTGACCATGACTTCCGGTATACATACTCGATTCCTCCAACTAATCTCCTCCAAAAGTTGTTCTTATAATGCCAATAAGCATTTCTCTAACTCCAATGAATGTAGGAATTCCCTTTCTGTGACTCAACACTTTACAAAGCAACTTCTGTTTTCATTTGGCTTCTGTATCAGTAACGAGGACACAACTGATTTAACAAAACTTTCCAACCCAAACAGAAAAAGCACGGAAAAAGACTAAGAAAAAGAGGAGAGAAAGAAAGTGAGCAGCTTATAGTGTTACCAATCCATTGGCCAATGACATTGTAAGGTGCCAAAGTGCATCCACATTTCCTCTTCTAGTCTCTTCCTCACGTGTTTTCCAAAATCGTTGCTGCCTAATGAGTATTATTCCTAATTTCTAAAGCATCCTTGTGCCTATTTTTTAAAGAACTTTATAGCTGACTTTCTAGTGCTAATTGGGTAGAAAAACACTAGAAAAGGGAGACTAGGAAAATTACTGCCAAGGCAACCACAATTGGTTCAAAATGGGAATCATCTTTACACTGCAGTAGGCAGGTATGGAACCATTAGCAGAAAACTTATTTCTTATAATGAATCACTTAAATTATATCTCCTACTGGTTATGTTTCTTTTTGCTGAATCCTGGCTGTTATACTCTGTGGGACTGCTCACTATAAGAAGTGTTGTTTATTTCATATTATGTTGAAAGTTCATTGCTCAGGAACTCCTGCCTCAACCTAGAATCCCAGGCAAAATTTGCACATAAAGAGAACCCTTGCACTTCCAAGTATATAATGTTGTTTTATGAATTTAGATATGCCATGAATTGAAAAGTGACTGTATTAGTCAATCTCTAAAATGAGTACAGAGTGGTTGGCAAATTCTTTCTAGTGACACATTCACTTATTCATATGTGATAAAGACTCAGTGGATGTTTGTAGATCTCATAAAAGATACAATGAAAGAAAACTTCATTTGGTTTCAGTTAGAAAAATGCAAATTAGTTTACTTCTACTTGAGTAAAATAATTTCCTTTTTCTTTCTCAGACTGAGATATAATATTTTATTAATATAATAAATATCAACTCATGTATAGGAAATTGTGTAATTATATTTTTTGCAGTCAGAAATGCTTTGCTGGAAATCGAGAAGTGATCTGAAATTTTCATTCAGTGACTTTATTGTAACATATTAACAAAGAAAAACTTGTAAGAACACTATTTAATGTTTATAATTTTATCTATAAAAACATTTTATTTTTGTAATTTACCAAGCGATTTGGTCAAGATAAATTAATCCTCTGACCCACTATAGGATTCATAGGAAATTGTCATATCAAATTGTAACAGTTTATCATAATACTGAAAACATAGAATAAAAGGCCCAGCTACTACTACCTGCAAAGTTGTTGATCATAGGTAAAATTATCTGATTATTAACTCTAGTTTTATAATGTGTAAAATTTTGTGAAACGATACTCAGAATCCTTTTGATAATACATTCTCAGAATTTGCTGATTAAAATCACCATATGACTATGAATTGTATGAATTATACAAATAGAAGTTTCCATAAAACAATTATTCATCAGCCATAAAATATATTAGGAAAAATATACATAATAATCTCCATGAAATATATTAGTAAAAAGATATCTGATAATCCCCAAAAGAACGAGTTTAAAATATTGCATGAATATACCAAATGAGCAATAATTTCAGGAAATAACATATTAAAACAAATAAATACAGATGAGGTGCACCCACATTGCAGATAATAATGTACCAATATAACATGCCAATATAAAGTATTTTATTATATAGTATGTGGAACATAATCCAAGGGAAATTTTATGATGGCTCCATCTATGGAAAAATGTATCCTTCCAAGTATGTGTAATCCAGCAGTAACCCTATCTAGATTCTGGTGATTTAACTAACTTCAAAATGAAGATTTAAAAAGTAGTTCAAAATAAACAAAATAACAAAGAAATTTTGTAACAGACAATGCATACCTGAGGATCACACATTATTGTGATCTTTTGCAATTTAAAATATTTTCCCTCTATGTCATTGACTCTGCTTTTTGTCTGTTATTTTTTATTTTTAATGCTTTCTTTCTGTCCATGAATTCATTACAAACTTGAGTTATACTTTTATTCTTTCTGTCTTCTATGTCTATGAGTTATTGTGTCTTCTGGTCATTATTTCCCCTAATTAAATGGAACACAAAATTATATGTTGGCAAGTAGATAGTTGATTAATCTGACCGTGGTTGCGTAAATAAATAAAGGGGAAAAGGTGAACTTCTGAAGTTGAAAATTTTCACCAACACGTTAGTGTAACTTTGAATAATTTTATCTAAAAGCACAGAAAGAACAGTGGATAGAATAATTTTTAGAGATCAATAGCAGGATAAATAAACAGTGATAGAAATTAATCAGCTGGGTGTTTATGCTGTATTTTTCACCAACTTGCTTTTATAAATCTTTAAAGTTATTTTCTAATTCTCAGTCTTATAAAAATTATATGTCATGCAGAGGACAACCAAACAGGGTTATGGAAGATCCCAAAGTGAATATTAACAGAGCCCCAAGCACGGTTCCTTTGTGTCTGCACCACCTGGGCATAAATTCCCTCCTGGGATGCTGTTGGCAGTGGTGATGGTGGTAGTGAGGGTAATGGTGAAATGCAGTTAAGGACTTTCCGTTCGAAGTGAGAAAACATTCCTGAATTGATGCTTTCCTAAGATGACCAAAGAAAGTATTTTAAATCGCTCTGTAGTTTCATTGTTAAATTTATCATTTAAACTGGTCCCTTGGAGCAGGTGCAGAAGTAGATGAAGATTGAACATGCACCTCGGTAATGAGGATGTCCCCAGGGTTCAGAAACTGATTCAGGACAACTTTACAGGGCAGAATCCCTGGCCAGCAGCATCTAGCAAACACTGATCTAAGGCATATTTGGGTCAGATTTAGTTGAACTTACTCTGTTTTCCAAGATGTAAAAAGTTTAAAATTTTTGGCTACAGATTATTCTTTTTTTTTTCTTTAGTAAATTGTTAAAATCACATTTCAGTGACCTTTTTTTAAACCTACTTATCTGCTTATATATGAAATTGCTAGAACTGAAAGTTGAGATTTTTCAAGTCCATTACTCAATATCAGAATTTTCCCATTGTGACACAAATGAGAGTGTGATTATAATCATCTAAATATACCAAATTACACAACTATGTTTTACTGTCCCATAATTCTGACTTTTTCCACTCTTTTCAATAATAGTAGGAAAATAAGAGAAATGAACACAGAGCATAATTTCCATTCCTTTCCATTTTAGAAGTGGAGCCAATTATAAAAAGTAATTTTAAAAAATCAAGTTATATGATGTACAGCTACAAATTCTCTATGATGAATGTGATCATGACTTATGTCTAAAATGTACCAATAAAATCTAATTGAAGAAAATACAAAACTGTAATTGAGAAAGTGGAATACAAACCTTCTATTTTAGATACTTTCAGAAAATATATTTATTCACTGAATCATTCACTTACTGAAATACATATAAAGGGCCTAATAGACACTTAGAAATCTTATATAAATTGGGGATATTACATAAACAAGGAAAAGCCCTGAAATTTAAAAATGTAGACAATATTCAATAGAGCTAGAACTTACAAGCAATAAAATATTTGAAACAAGGATAATTAGTACAAATAAAATTGAGTAATAGAAGAAAGAGTATGTCTTTGTAGTGTGTAGGAAGAGTCAGCAAAGCATAAAGGGTTACATACAAAAAATAACAGGTCCAATCACAAAAATAATAAAATAATAAATATTGAAATTTTTATTTAAAGGGAAGTGAAATTTTTCCATGAATATTTTACTAAACACATTAAAGCCAAGTATCACTTATAAAAGAAAGGAGAATCTCTAAATTTATATGTATGAGTAATGATGTCAATAATATTAAAAATATTGAATAATTCACTACTGTAATTTGGTAGCATAATGATGAAAATATTGTACTTTTTCTGTTTCTTTAAACTATTCCTAGCTAAGGATATAGCTCAGTGGTGCAAGTACCTGCCTAGCAAGCACAAGGTCCTGAGTTCAATTCCTGGTACCCACCAAAAAGAAAAATAACTATTTCTTTATCACACATGATGAAAATAATTAGAAAATCCTGAGAATTACCTACGTATGAAATGAAGAATATTTTTTATCAAAAATGCATAATAGAAAATATAAATTTAGGGCAAAAGTATGATTTGCTTGCTTACATATTAACACTAAACACTTTCTTAGAAATATTTAGTTCTTCACAGAAAGAATAATAGCTCATTATTTTTCTGAAGCCAGGGATTTTTTCAACATCAGGTAGCAAATATCTAGGGCTTGTAATTTGTGCAAAGAAAATCACATATTTTTTCCTTTTTCTTAAATAAAAAGCAGAGCCATTTTCCTCTCTTTAATTGACCTTCCTGTCCAAATATTGTGCATGTTTTATCAATCCTCTACATATTTCCTTTATTGATCTATCAAAACTACAAATACACCATTAAAAAGTTATGAGGTTGTAAATTCAATACATAAAAGACTTTAAAGATTCTTATTAACTTGCCAGTGCTTTTCAAAACATTTCATTGAAGTGTCTTACGTTGCACTGGACATTTAACACATACTTTTCAGTGTAGGAGTCTTTAATTGGGGTATATTTCACATTCAGTTTGATGAATACAGTACACATAATTTGGAAAACTCCTTTACCTGAGTAATTCAGACTCCTGTCAAACTACAAACTATTTCCTTCGTCTGAAAAATCTCTCTCGTGCTTCTTCCTAAACTCCACCCTCATCCCTACCCCACTCAGAAGACACCTTTCACTCTGATTTGCTTCAGTATCGTTTGACAGGAACAGAACTTCAATTATATCTAGTGTCTGATGTCTTTTAAAAAATTGAGTTGTTTAATATTTTAAGGTTAAACATTATGTGTGTGTATTAGTGGCTTATTCTTTTGTTTTAGTGTCCTATGAGCTGTTCCACAATGTGGATATATAACACTTTGTCTGAAACTCCACCAGGTGATGAATATTTAGTCTCTCTAATATGAGGCAACCTCTCACAGAGCAGTTATAGAAATGCGTGTGTGTTGTTTTCTTTTTGTCCGTCTTTATCACACTGTGTGTGAGCTTGATCGTTTAAAAGTATTATACATTAATTTTTAACTTTAAGAAAAACAGTCAAATTCACAGAGATTTCTACCCTTTCATCTGCCCATGAGGCCTGTCTACATTCACTCAGCATTGTCAGTCTTTTAAACCCTATCTGTTATATAATGGTATGATGCTGGTTATAGTCTACGTTCTGCATTAACATGATTAATATTTCTAAGCCCTTGTTCATGAGTTTATTCAGACTGTTTGTCTTGTGATTTCTTTGTCTTTTGAGTATTTTTAATGTAATTGTGCTTTTAGTGTTAGGTTGTAGACGTTGCTTATGTATTGTAGATTCAATTTCTTTATCAAATGAATTTTAGGTATAGTCTGTCAGTCTTCTTGGATTCTTGAAATAAATGATTAATTGAATTAAATAATTAAGATGTGTAATGCACCAGTACCAACTTCTCCCAAAGAATTTAGTCAAGTACTACTAATGTATACTAATATAAATAAGCAAATAAAAATTAATGAATAGATAAAATTTTCTTATTCTTCAGATAAGGAGATTTTCTCATGTTGTCTTATAGAATTTTATATAAGCGCCCTCAAAAATGTTTACATGTTGTGTGAGCTATAGGGTGTTTCAACTTTGGTTAACCATTTCAGAGCAAATTCTTTTGGCACTATTAATTAAAAACCCTCTATATTACTACTCCATTATTTTGGTGCTAGTCACATAACTGTCTAGCAGCATAACTAGGAACATAACTATGTAGACTCTGTTCCATTAATTTATCTCTTTACTTTATGCCAGTAAAACACTAAATGCTTTGATATCTATAGAATTTTAAATATCAAATGTTGTAATTCCTCTAACACTATTGCTTTTTAATGTTCTGTTGTGCATTTCATGTCTTTTGAAATAACACATAGATTTTCTAGTTAGCTTTTGTGGTTTCTACAAAAATATTCTAAAATTTTGATCAGCTTTCACTGAATCTATAAATCAACTTAGAAGAATTGTTATCTTAAAAGTAATATTCTTCTCTATTCTATCACTTGTAAATCTTAAAATTTCTTTTTGTATGGTCAGTTCAGATAATTACATAAATTTGATAGGATGCATATTTAATATCATTTAGTTTAAATATTTAATTTTTTATCTTTTATTTCTTTTAACCTATGACCCTTTATAAGTAAATTGCTCTGGTTTACAAATGCATGAACATTTTCTAGCTACTGTTAGTGTTGATTTCCAATTCATAATTTTCCTTGCATAGTTTTGTATGTATTTAGTTAAATTTATTCCTGTGTTATATTTTTGGTTTATTTTTATGCACACACACATACACACAACCCTGCTATTCTGAAACTTGGCTAAATTCATTTATTAACATTGGTAAGTGGTTTTTATTTGAGATAGGGTCTCATCACTGCTAAGATCTTGTTGTTGCTATTCTTTTGCCTTTTTTGTTCCTTTTTTGTAGGTTTCTTCTCTAACCTACAAATACAGATAACTTTATTTCTTCCCATCTAAACTTTGACTTCTCTTTTTTCCATTTCTCTTGCCTTAGTGTGCTGGCTAGTGCCTCTAGTTCAATATTTAGGTGCAAGATGGACACAAATATTCACAGGTTTGCAGTCTCAGAAGGAAAATTTCAGTTTTACCATTTTCACTGAATCTAGTAACTAATTTGTGGATTCAATTTGTCAAGTTGAGAAATATTCTTTTTGTTAGAAAGATGATAGTTTTTATCAGTGGGTGTCACATCTGTTTAAACACTTTTCTTAAATTTATAGATGCAACCATATGATTTCTCTCCATTAACAGATGTCTTGGATTATAGCGCATAATTTTGAAAAATAAATACATGGTATGAGGATAAACTCAATTTAATCATTAAATTTATTATTTCTATCTTTTGTGAAATAAGTTTTGTTAATATTTCTTTAAGGTTTGTATACCTATATCATGTGTCAGTTTGAAAAAACATTATTGGAAGAGAGCCCAAACTTCATTTATCTATTATCTCTGAGTACCCTTGAACTGTTATGGTAGAATTCAGGAGAGTAGTTTCCACAGAAGTAATATGGCCAATGAAGCCATAATAATGTACTCTCTGAATTTCTGAAGAATATGTTTATGGACCCTATTTCTTTTATTTACAACTTTTATAACCTCTAATGGAAAAATATATAAATAAAAACAAATTTATATGTAATATCTTAAGAATTTATTTTTGATCTACTAATGTATATCCAATATATTTAATGAAAATTTTCTACAGATTTTTCTTCTTGATGGCATTATACAATACAGCTCGCCATTCCCTGCACATTGCACATGGAAATATCACATGCATGAAAAAGACTAAATCTTGATAGCAGAATAGAGAGAGAAGTAGTAGTTAAGATTAACATCCTTCACAGCAGGAAACAATAGGTACATCGAAAGGTGATCCATCAAAACGTAAAGATATATTATAATACGAAGTCCTAAAAAGTAAACTCAACAAAACTAGAAAATTCAGCAGGAATATTTCTAAGAGATTGTATCGCAAGCAAAATGTTAGTTTTACCATATGAACAATATATTGTCATATATATTTTTCTGTAGTATTTTTAAACAGAAAAAATAGTTTGATATCAACAATTTATACTTTAAATTTTTGTTTAGCCTGAGAGTAACATGGATAAAGATGAGAGGATAGCTGTATTTCTCACGATCTGCATGATTTTCTTTCATCATCCATTTTATTTGGTACATCTGATGTGACCCTTCCAAACTGTGGAATAAAAGAAAATGCAGTCCAACTGAGGATGCCATTCCACTATACGACTATCACTGTTTTTCTGAAATCAAAGGATCTTTCCCTACTTTCCTCTATATCTGATTGGTACCTTTTCTCACCTCTTACTGGGAAACAACCTTGATAAACATGTATTATCATCTCCTGTGCAGAAAACTGAAACTTTATGCTGTTTAGAAAGTCAGTTTTTACACATTGGTGGTTACTTTCCAAGTTAGAATTTGAACCTTAACATGCCTCACTCCAAGGAAATTCTTTATTTCACTGTTCTATGCAATCTTGTAGAAAGTAGAAACCACTTTTTAAGTCATATAACTGTTTCAAATGATCTAATACCAAATTCTTACTATTCAAACAAGTTCAGCAAACACCTTCTGAAAGTGTAGCTCCAGTACGCATGTGCTGCTCAGACAAGTACAAAGAGCTAGGCTTACCGAGGCTCAGACCAGGAATGAAGCTTGGGATGGATTCACTAATAGCTTGTGACACCAAGCTGAACGGAGTCAGCATGGTGCTGGATGTGGAAGGCCCACCTGAAGATTATTGCTAATAGCATAAAAGCAGAAGTGGAGGGAAAGATGGTGCTGTTTTTTCTTCCAGAGAAACCTGTCATGTTGGCTTTCCTGATATAAACTCAGCTGTTATCATTGGAAGAGCTCTGGTCCTTCCTGTTGCAGAGGATGGCTGGATTTCTTTTGGAGGGAGCTCTGGTCTCTACCAACCCTACTTGCACAGAATTTCTAGCTTCTACCACTGTCCTCTGGGCCTCCCCATTACAGATCGATGGTATGGTTTTGGATAAGACATTGTTGGGGCCTCTCCAGCTGGACTCATGGAGGATACTGCTCTGGGCTCTAGGTCTCCAGCTAGACTTATGCAGGATACTGCTATGGGAGCCAGGCCCTCAGCTGGATTCTTTGGGTCTTTAGCGCCTGGACATGTATCTTGCATTCTTCTGCATTGACGTTTTGAGTGAACAGTATCAAATAATCCTATAAACTATGTATCACGTGTTAAATCTATTCCCTTGCAGACGTGATTACAACAAAGCTATAAAGAGTTAAACAGCAGTGACCCCAAGCACAGTGTGGTAGGTCCGTGAAGTATTATGGTGCTGCCAAAGGTGAGAGTCCTCTGGTCAAGAGAACAAAGTGTAACATCCTGGTGCACTAAAGACCTGAGGATGACTGGAAGGAAGAACCCAGAAACAAACAGTGGGGCTAAAATCTGGAAAATAAGGGGAAAGTAGGTAAACGAAGTAGTGTGAATCAATGCATACAAGACTAAGAAATATATTTACAGAGCAGCAAAAACTGATTACTCTATCTTTTGAATGCACAATTCAAAAGGAAAACTCCATACTTGCCTTTGAATTTTTAGTTAAACACCAACAATAAAGCTCATGTGTAATTATTCTTAATGTTTGTAATATTCCTCAGCTAATCTGATAAGAGAAGAATGGACACAAAATGCCCCTCTCACTGTATTTTGGGAGTTACTTATTATAGTAAGGAGAAACTATAAATATAAGTTATATGAATATTTTGTTTTTCAGAACAGATTTCTTTCAGTGAAAGCAGGAGATTTGGTAAATGGATAAGTTCAGAAAGAATTTTATAATGGTTTTCTGTTAATTTATTGCTGTGGATAGTAGTGTTGGTGGTAAAATACAACCAGCACAACACATTCTAAATTTTCAAAGTCATCCAGTTTGTCTGATTTTGAAAGCTGAGGAAGTAATACAGGGTATAATTTACCTCTTCACTATTACTGCAGTTACAACTAAAATGAAGACCTCCAAGCAAAAGCAATTTCTTCTAATCTGTCTTTATGATCAATAGAGTTTTTAAATCTTCAGTGCACCCAGCTATATTGCCGATAAGAGCGTGCACCTAAAATCTTCAGCCAACCTCTTTCCAAGAGCGACTTTATCTCCCTAGTGGAGTTTCCTGAAGGAATGAGTCCGGGACATCTTGTTTACTTTCTGAATGGTATGTCAGTGCTCTCTGAGAGGGAGCAGGGCCAAGCCCTAATCAGGAGGAAGGGGTTAGATTGCACTAAGGAAAGGGGTTAGATTTCAAGACTGACAATTCTCAAAAGCTTCAGAGAAATATGGGATAACAAAAATAGTGCTCATACACGTTAATTTGTTAAGAATAATAGGAGCTATGCTCGAACCTAACGTCAAACAGCACTCATTTAGCAAAAAATGATTGTAGGTGGCTACTGAAAAGATCTTTCCCTTTCTACAAAACCTACCATCATAAATTAAGAAGAAAAAATCTTTTTTTTTTTTTTTTTGGTGTGGTGCTGATTCTGGAGATGGGATCCAAGGCTTTGTGAGCGCCATATTCCCACTCCACCCTGCTTGGGACAGGGCTTCCTTCCGTTGCTCAGGCTGGATTCGAAATCTTTCCAATGGACTCCATAAAATAACACATTAGACCAGGAAGCTCTTCAGGTAAGCCAAGAAAGCAGCAGAGAATCTAGACTGGCTGAGCAAGTGACAGCACCAGGCCAAGTTGCTGACCACCTGACAGAACCAGGGCTGTCTATACTTCATCTGAAAGTGAAGGATGATTATTTTTAAAACATTATACTTACTGCTATTCATCTAGGAATAAATTACATTTCTGGAATTTAAGAAGGGTTGGTTTACAATGGTAATGTCAAATCAGGTAGAAGAAACTACCATGGAAAAACTGCCTCAGCAAATCCCTTAAAATACATTGTTGGAGAAGGTATTGAAATTGGAAATAAGTAAAACAATATAAGAACCACAATAACTATGACTCATACATAGAATTATCTAGAAAGCAAAGACAAATAAGATTTCCAAGGAGAATTTTTAGGATGCATAAATTGCATAATTGTGATATTTGATTTTAAGGGACTTTCTCTGACCAACACAGTACAGTAGAAAATAATAAATAAGAATAATTAAATTCAAGGATTTTTTTCATTTATAAAATTCTGTAAGTGATAAATATTGGATTCTGATCAACATAAAAGAATTGGATCTCTCAAATTTGGAAAAAAAATGAGGGAGATTGTACTTGGTTGCTGTACAGTTTCCAAAAATCAATGTGAAGAAGGAGAAAATTACCAACCAAGAAAGTAGCTGTGTCCTTCTTAAAGATTCCTCTGGAATGTAAATCAGAATTGTACATGGCATCAGTTTAGTCTAGAGGATTACATTTATGTTAGAGACTGCTAGTTATTCCAAAGCTTCCTTAATTACGGCCTTTTGAGACTGTGCCCCTGGCAAAAATCCATAAAGCCCTGCGGTTTCTAAAAGCGTGGTCTTTCTGAGTGCACAAGCAATAAAATCTGTTGTGGACTCTAAATATTTCTGCTTTTTAGCAAACTCATGATTGGTATATTAATCAACATATAGCAGTCAAATTAATGGTCAGATAATTAAAATTTATGTGTGTGCAAGAGAGGGGATTAAGTAAATCTAGTGCAATTCCCTCTGGATGTTTGTTTTGGAGAAACATCATAGATTCAAGAGACATTAGTTGAACTCGTAACAGGACCACCAGTTCTGCTATATAATGTTAGAGTTATTTACTTTTATAGAGACAAGGTAGCCCTAACTAAGAGTAGCAATAGGATTAGAATTCTTTTTGTTCCTAGAAATTTTTAGTTTACTGTCACAAAAGTGCACTATTTGAAGAATGACAGAAATTTTCCAGGTAGCCTTTCAGGATAGTCGTGGCCATCATAGTTAACAAACGACATTCCTTTTGGTCAGACTGTATCAAGAATCTCTTCCTATGAGAATTTCCCAATGTCATCAATTTTACTACAAGCAGAGCTTTCCACTTACTATAAAATCTCAAAATTCCAGAATTAATTTCAGTGCAATGTGAAGGTATCATCAGTGCTAATTTCTATGGAGAATCCAAGGAGAAAAGTGTTGTCTTTTTTTTTCTGACAGTTTCTAGTGGCCTCATGAATTACTTCAAAGGTGATTCTTTCCATCTTCAAAGCATTTCACCCACATTTCTGTTTCCTTCCTCACCTCCTCTTTCCTCTGACTCTGACTTCAAGTGAGCTTCTTACCAAGCCCCTGGGATTACAGTGGCGCAACCCAGATAATTCAGGGTAATTTCTTCATCACAATCACATGTTCAGAGTCCCTGTTGCCACGTAAGGTGATGATCAGAGCTTCTGGGAATCAGGATGTAGACATTTTGTGGTCTACTTAGTTTACTATGAATGAAATTTCCTACCTATGATAAAAATTCTTCAATCAACAGTCTTTCTTGGGAATTGAAATCCACCATAATAAAGTGGAAATTAAGCAAACAGTCTTGATAGTGAAATGAGTACAACATAAACAACTCCAGGTCTAGCTAATGGGCCAGAGAAACCGGATGTGACAGCTCATACTTTCCTTTGTGGCTATGCTTACAAGGTGAAACCATGAGTTGCCTCTGTTTCTTTAGTTAGAATATTCTCAAGTGATGAAGCATACAAGAGAGAATGAATGCAAAATGTGCTTCATGGCAGATATTTAAAAATTACCCTATTAGGGTTTGGATTAGTTAAGCATGAATTCCATGCTATACTTTTATATCAGGAAAGACATCATTATGGGGATATTTCCTAGTTTGAAGGAAAAAAAGTTATCTAGTGCCAGCAGTAATTTCAAGAGAAGACTAAATTAAGGTTTCTGGGTCTGTTAAGGTTTTGGGGTCTTTCGTCAGCTAGTCGCTTTTTGAAATTGATTATGAAGTGCATGAAAATGACTGGATCATATTTTGAATATCAAATATGAGTCCTGTTATCCCAAACCCAAGTGTCATGCACTTCAACTGTTTGGGAAGAGCAGGATATTTGTCTGAAAATTAAATAAATTTCTACAGAGCAGAAACTGTTCATCAGAGTCCATAGTCAGCATTGATTACCTGATGACAAAATTTGCTTATGGTCAAAATTCTACTTGCAAACCCTTTGTATTTCCACATCCACACAATTCAGTGATTAAAATTTTAAAGAGACTCCCAGGTTAGAAAATACATGCATACCTTTCCTTCTGTTGATAATTTTTTGTCAGTTTCTCCTTTGCCCTCAACTAACTAATGAATGTTATTTAAGGATACAAATAAAATCCTTCCTTATGTTTGATCCCTTGAGTAATGCACTTTGCTTCTTTGTCTGTGATCATAAAATACCCCCTTGTTATTTGTACAGGTTTGGCTAGCATTCATTGAGAATAGAAAATTTAACTGTTTCACAGTAAGAGAACTTGGGCAGATGTTTATCTTCCTCCTACTTAATATTGGGAACATACACAGGTCACTCACACCATGTAAGCCATTATGTTTTCTGACATAGTCCTCCAACCAAGCAAATAACCTTCTAGGCTTCACTCAAGCCAATCAAGTTCACAATCAGAATTAAACTCAACATGTCCTATTTAGGAATGTTTACATGAAATACAATGTAAAATTATATTTACAAAATGGAGTATAGAGTTCTTCAAGGTTACCTTGAGAGTAAACGCTACTGGCGCTCAATTTTTATTAATTTCAGAGTAAACCTGCCTCTGGGTTCACAAATTTCGTTGCTCTTACTTTTGAAAAGCAGAAAAACTTTTGAGTAGGAGACTTTCTTCAGCTAAAAATATTGTGGTAAAATTATGTCCGGCCAATTAAACCATGTGGAACAAAGTGAAAGTAAGACTTGTTAAAATTGTGTTGTAAATATATAGCCATAAAAAAAATTAGTTCTAATTTCAGTTAGTACCAGGACTGAAGATTTTCAGAATTTTTAAGATAAAGCAGAATTAAGAATAAAAGATAAATTAGAATTGAGTAAAAAGGACCATGTCACATTTATAAATTTATGCTAAAAACATGAGACTCCAGTAATTATATTTTATTATCAATAAAAGCTAATAATATAATTTTAACATTATAAATTTATGTGTAATGATTACAGAAATGAATTCTACAGTAAAAACTTTCTGTGTATATTTTTTCACCTGTTGTCTGTAATATGAAATTGTAATACCCTTAGAAATAAAGCAACATTTTGCTGGGTAGAATTTTAAAAATGATTAAAGGGCGTGCAAAATTTTAAGCTTTAATTTTTCACATTAAGGCTGTTTGCTTAATTCCATTATCCAAGTGGAATTTTCACTTGGATAATTCCAAGTATCTGGAATCCACAAGGATACTAGGTAGGAAAACTGGTACAAAGAAGACCCTGAAAAATTAATAATATTGTCAAGTTTATATTTCTCATTTTCAGTGCTCTAAGGTTTAGATGTAGGCCATAAAGGAAACTTTGGTGAAAATGTTAACAAAATAGGAAGTTGAAAATGCAGGCTTAGTAAACAAGTTGGAACTCGAAAGGCAAAGACTTCTTATATGAGCTTCCTGAAATATATATATATATATATATATATATATATATGTCTTAATTTTCCTCCTATTAATACAATATATTCCTTTCAGTTTTTTGAAATTTGGGGAATCATTGTTAAACTTAAACAATAAATGTTGATTTTACATTGTATTTACTCACCTCTTATCATCAAAGTGCTTTAAAAATGGTTAATGTTATGGATATCAATATATATTACTCTTAATAATTAACATGGTTATTATTCATTCATTTATTTCGAATAATGAGGGTTCAAAGCATGCTAGGTAAACCACTGTCTGTGAGTCATGGCCTCAGCCCTTCTCTATCTCTTTAATTACATGACAGGGTCTCACTACTTCAACCTTCTCTGTAGCTAGAATTACAGGCACATAGCACCATGTCGCACCTATAAATTTATGTTAAAAACATGAGACTCTAGCAATTATAATAGTTTATTATCAATAAAAGCTAATATTATAATTTTAATGTTATATATTTATGTGTGATGATTACAGAAATGAATTCTACAGTAAAACCTTCCTGAGTATATTTTTGCATCTATTGTCTGTAATATAAAATTGTAATACCCTTTGAAATGAAGCAACTCCTGCTGGATAGAATCTTAAAAATGATTAGAGGGTGTGCAAGTAGGAATTCAAGTTAAAATGTTTCATTATTTATTTATAATTTAAGGGTAGTCCATTGAAATAGAAAATGTATAATATTCTAAAATATTCCTAAAATATTTTGACTCAGTAATTAATTGTTCTGGCTTTAGTAAACACAACATCCTGAGCACCAAATTTGAACATTTTAAAATTTTGAGGCTGTCAACAGTAAATTTTTCTCATGTATTCATCAGCTTTCTCTTTGCTAATGTCTAATACCTGCAATTCTAAGGAAGAAATATTTAATTTAGCTTTGCATTTTGGGGTATTCAGTCCCTGGTTTGCTGGCTTCAAGGCTGGAGCAGCGTGGCAGCAGGGCATGGTGGAGCAAAGCTCAGGTTATGGAGGCCGGGAAGCAGAGGCCCAGAGGCGGGACAGAAGGACCAGATATGGTACCTGAAATAATACCGCCATGATCCACCCACCATATCCAGAAATGTGCTCCACCAAGCCTCTTTGTGGCTCCCAAGCCAATCAAGTGACACAGGGATGGATATGACAGTCAACCTTGACTGAGTCAAAATGATTGGATAGTTTATACCTAGTGATCTAGAAAGTCTTATGATTAGCTTCTTTATGCGTATCAAATAGCAACAAATTATACCTACCTTCTAGATTCATTATTCATATTACTTCAGTTAAGAATTAATTTATTTAGATGAGAACCTACCATATAATAAATCTTTGGTAAGTGTTAGCCTTTTAGTAGCAATGCTGTAGGACTCATTTTATATTCACTGATAATTTATAATCTTACCATTCTATTTTCCTCAGGCAATACTGTGAGGAAAGCTTTAAGGTAGAGGTATTAGCATTTTTATACCATATCTTCTTTTACATTTTCACAAAACAACTTATCATCTTTGAATTGTTTTCAGCTCGATTTGCAAAGTATTATGCAAGTCAGAATTTCAGACATCCATAGAATCTCCCTATACTCTTGCATACTATAATCTTTCCTATTATAAATGTTAGAGAACTTATTTAATACTTTACCTATTTTCTTAAGTTGCTGATTTTTTCACTGAAATTATCTTAAACTTCTTTCACTGTCACACCTTATATTTCTATCTTTCCTTCATGGCTGCCTCCATTTCCTTCCACAATTGTTGAAAAGCAGAGTACATTTGCTTTGCAGCAATTCGTCCTATGTATACTGCATTATTGCTGTCTAATACTTTGTAAACTTTTAACTTCTCAGTAATGCAGATTTGCTATTTTAATGAATATAATTGGCTTGATATAAATGCTAACAAGATATAAATATCAATTATATATGACATTTTTAATTCAAATATAAATATAGGTGTGTTGTTGAGATAAGCATTATGAAATGAATAAAGAAAGCTGTCATTCCATGGAAATAAGCATTAGAATTAAACATTTTCATTTAAGTCAAAAATTCCATGAAGTGTTCTTAGCTACTGGTGCCATTCTGGCTAGGAGAAAAAAATGAATAGGGAATAGTTGGCATCAAAAACACCCAGAAAATACAGAATGTCATTCATTAAAATGGAATAAAGATGGTGCAAAATAAATAGTACCAAGACTAAAAAGAAATCAGAAAATATCTTAAGAAACTAACATCTCCATGGAGACAGCAGGTCTCAGGAAAATTGCAGGTTTTGATTTGGAGAGACTATGGCCAAAATCACAGGTGGTTGTCATTTGTAAAATCATTTATTAAAATATAAGATGCCTCTCATTTTGACAAATGAGTACAGTTTCCACATAATATCACCTACATAGCTACACTGACATGAGAATGCCTATGTCAACATGAGAAGCAAAGTAATTCCTTACAGTCTTCTGTAAGGAATTGTACCACATATTTCTCATAGGAGTATACCCAGGAATTGTACTTTATACACAAATATATTTAATTTATGCTTAACCTTCCCCATTATAATGCATTTTTTATTCTTATAATTAATATGTTATTAAGCATTTTCTATCACATGGACCAATTGCATATAGAATTAAAATATGATGCATTGTTACTGAAAAGAACGTAACCATTGCATCGGGTTTTGTTTAGTTTCATTTTACATAACAGATAATTGCTGTTTCTATTTATTTGATACAGCACTGTACTTGGGTGCATGTGTATATTGTACAAGAATAGAGTCAAAATAGTCTGTCATCTCAGACAATGATCATTTCTTTGTTATGAGAACTTTCAAAATCATTTGTTTTAGCTGATCTGATTTATATAATTCATGCAATTTTGACAAAATATCTTATTGGTTTTGTTCATAATGGATATATCTTTGAAAGAAATTTGGAAACAGGCTACTAAAGAGCCTAAAAATTGCCATCATTTCCTACTTTTCTCACCATTTTAAGTAAAAATGACAAAGAAAAACCTTAGCTTGCTATGTTATTAGCAAAGATGTCAATTTATGGATTCTTAGTGTAAATGGCTACAGGACACTAATACTATAACATCTGGATCAAATGAAGAAATTTACAGCTAAAAATATTCGGTGAGAGTTTAAATGAGGTCACTCATCTGTTTTGGAACAGAAATTTCCCAGTCCTAGTCCCAAATGTAAAAGCAAGTAGAGTTTGATTAAGGGATGTGTCAGTTAAAGCACCTTAATTTTCTCTGACCCACTAAGTAAGTGGGTGAGCAAGATGGCACCTTCAGCAGTTAATACAATAATTCCTAAATCTAGTGGTTTTAATTTACAATATAAATTGTTTCTACCCATGAAGGATGGCATCTTGATATATTATTTCTAGATTATACTTAGCATTTTAAAATATTTTAAGTTATACACAATTTCAGAATAGTGACAGGCAATCAGCATGTATTTTTCAAGAGCTGCAATTTCAGTCATAACTATAGTGTAAAATGTTATCAATATTGCTTTCAAGACTCAAATTAGTGATTATAAAGTAGCAAATGTAAAAATTGGAACATTCTGTAAAGAGATGACAAATATGAATACGTGGGTCTCATAGTTTTGGAAGAGACGTACTTCTTTATGAAGTTTCAATGCCCAGGGTACTAAAGTAGATTATAATTTAGTTTTCCATATAATGCAAGACTGGCCAGCAGCCCTATGAAAGGTAGCAATAACTGAAAGTGCGGATTAAAGTAGTATGCAATATTTTAGCTGGCACAATTGTGCATAAGGAACAATATTTTTAGACTCAAATGTATTCTTTTTTATAGGAAGGAAAAAGAAGGCAATCCAAGTTTCTACTGGCCTTAATTTTAATACTTACTATAATTTCTATAATTCTTTCAACAATTCCTTATACATCAAGATAATTAAACTTTGTCACTATTTATTTGTCAGAAACAGAACAAGAGAAAAATAAACAAGACAAGACATAGCTATGTTGGTCCACAGGGAATAAAAAAAGAGTACTTGAGATTTTACTACTTACTGGTCCTTTGTTGCCATTCTGTGTTTCTAGTTATGTTACCAATAATGATTTGTTTCTAATACAGACAGTATATAGAGATGGGTAAATAGAAAAGAAACTGTTCTCCTGAGCTGTCAGTTTCTGATGTTCAGTGGTTATCAAGGTACTATGTCATTCAGATTCACTAAAGAATGTTAAAAAAAAACACCCTCAGCAGTGCCAAGTTTGCCACCAGTTTTCATTAAAATTGTTTTTAACTCTTAACATTCCCTCACAGCCAAATTTTAATTTATTTACTTTGGAAACCAGCCATGACTCATTTAAAGCTGCTTTTAAATGGACTCTAGCATAACTGCTGAATGGTTTACAATGTAAAAATAGACATTTGGGTAGGAATTTTTTCTATTAATTTAGGGTTGTCTGCTAATTCTAGTCCATATAAAGTGTTGTAATGAAACTTATGAATAGTTCAGAACGGAGAAAATTTTAAAACGTATTCATCATTACTTTTAATGAAACAAAATGTGCACTTCTCAGGAACGGGCCAATTCTTCACAGCAACGTCAGTCTGTCTGAAGGCAGAAGACGACCGCTTGTCATAAACGTTCACTGAGTTGACGGCCAGTACATACTGAAAGCCTTGAGGGGTGCAGAAGAGAATTTCTGAAATTCTCTAATCCTTTAGTTGTTTAAAATTCAGCACCTTCAGTACTTACCTCATTTTAATTGTGTTTAACTTCAATTCTATAGCTCGCACTGAAATAATACATATGTAGTGCTTTCCACTGAGAAGGCTAGGAATTTGATAAAAACAGGTAATTGTGGCAAGAAATGTTGCGTATGTTTTGTAAATGAGCAGAGTAGTGGGAAATGGGGTGAAGGATTCTGGCCTGAGGGTTTGAGGGTGTATGAAAGTAAGCTGTTTTATGAAAGCATTGTCAGGCGAATGTAGCACATCTCTAGGAGTATTTTATGAGTACACTGTGATCTTTACAACCCTAAAGCTCTGAAGAGTGCGTCATTCTTTTTTCAAGTAAATTATCAGTTAATGTTATCACTTTCACACTCTTCCCTCTTCCGTACAATTTAGAATTATATATTTCAGCTTAATCTATTTATGTCTTTAAAGTTAATGAGAAAAATTTAAAATTAAATCACACTTTTTCAAG
This sequence comes from Dinomys branickii, assembly GCA_004027595.1. Classification (NCBI taxonomy): domain Eukaryota; kingdom Metazoa; phylum Chordata; class Mammalia; order Rodentia; family Dinomyidae; genus Dinomys; species Dinomys branickii. The sequence goes on from PVLD010010363.1 coordinate 62,015, forward strand.
CACTGTATTTTTGGTTCAAAGCAATTTGTTCCACCCATGAATCGCAATTACAATCTTAATGTGACACATGATAATGTTTAACATTTATCTAAAACTCATAATACAAGGGCTCTATGGAAAACATAAAGGAAGCCTAGAAATAGAAAACATGATCTCTTCTTTCATGTTTCTCATTTCTTCACCTGTTTCTAGTCTGCAATGGACTTCAATGACAGGATTTTACATCTTGTTTGTTATAGGGGTCAAAGCTAAAATATATTAAAATAGTTCATTTATAAATATAATGCAACAACAACGTCATTAATTCTTAAAGTTATACAAACTTTATAATCCCTTTGGATGATATAAGAGAAGTATAAACCACAAGATCTACTCTCATGAAGCTCCGATTACTTCCGAAAGAAGTCAAACATGCAGGTGTGAAGCACAAAATTGTGTCTCCATGGCCTGTCCACAACTGTTAATGGATGCTGTTGTTTAAAGGTTAAAGACTTCAGACCACTCATTTACTCACTTGGGCATGGTAGTGAGTGGAAATTCAGCTGAGTGTGTGTATGCTTCTTTATCATTTGTAACATTTTTTAAGTTGAAGACAATGTTCTTTAATATCAATATAGTGATAATATGTACTCCTTTGGTTACTATTTTTGCAAACTCTGTTTTTTTTCCATTTTTCCTTTTCAAACTATTTATATCTGGATCCAAGTGATTTCCTTGCTGGAGGATGTAGTTAAATATCTGTTCATACTCATTCTGCTATTCTCTCTTTAGGCTGGGGAGCACCATCCATGTATATTTAAAGACACTGAAATTAGTGATTAATAAGGTATCATTAAGAATGCACCATTTGTTGTATTTATGCATTATGAATTTTAACCTCATCTTGTGCATTGCTAAGTTCAATTCTATTTAGTCAATACATTTAATAATAAAAACTGTAAATTCTTGTCTCATTTTCTTATGCATATATTCTATACTTATTTTCTGGGTAGTTCACATTACATGGGTTTATACTCAGCATCTTAAAGTTATAATTCTAACTTTAATTTATAACAGGTTAACTTTATTATTATTATTACCTTTGGTACCTGGAATCAAACCCATGACCTTGCACGTGCCAGAAGGCGCTGTGCCACTGAGCTATATACCCAGCTCAGGTTAACTTTAATAACACAAGAAAACTGCTCCTTGCAGCACTGGTTCCATTTGTTTGGGTTGGTGATGGCACTAGTCACATTTTTATTGGGTAACCAATGACATAAATCAAAAATTATTTGAAATGCATTATTTTTTGTTATTTCCTAAGAAATAAAATGTGGAGTTACAAACTAATGTTACAGTAAGGCTATCATTAAGCCAATTTTTTAAATACTCTTATCTTTAATCCTCTAAGAAGTGGAGTTCCAAACTGGATGTAAACATAAAATAATAGCTTTAATAGGTAACCATATATTCATTTTATTGTGATTTCCCTTCCTTTATATGGTTTGGACTTTCCATGTGGTGTCACTGCACTCCCTGAAAGTCCCTGAAATTCTACTTGCAGACCAAGTGTAGGGGGAATACTTTCCCTCAACTTTTGTTTATCTGAGAATGCTTTTAGTTATCCCTCAATTATGATGGACAGTTTGCAAAGTCCATCGTTGCTAACTGACAGGTTTGTCTTTTTCCTTTAGGGTGGTGAGTATGTCAGTTTGTGGTATTTTGCTCTTCAATTTTTTGCTTGAGTTATGGACCAATAATTTTGTTCAGAATTTCTTATATGGAATAAGCTTCTCTTTTTCTGTTTTTCTGTCTTTTGAAAATTTTACTACAATGTGTTTTAATGTAGACTTTTGGCATTCATTTTACATCCATATTGACTTTCTGGGATATTTATATTCATGTCTTTCACCAAATTTGAGTAGTTTGGGAATTATTTATGCCAACAGTCCGTGTCTTCTTTATTCTTCCCTTTCCTCCTTCTGGAACTCCTGCAGTGCACAAGTTGGTCTGATTAATGGTGTTGAACAGGCCTTTTAGACTGTTTGCTTGGTTTGTTTCTGCTCGCCAGAAGTGATTGCTGTTATCACCGTTGGCCAGTCTTCAAATTTTCCTCTTTTTTCTTTTGCCTGCTCAGATATGATTTTGAAACTCAAAACTCCTCAGTACATGTTTATGTCATTATTTTATTTACTGTTTCAGAATTCCTTCTTGGTGACATTTCAGGTTTTCTGTCTCTGCTGACTTCATCCACACATCACTTCCTGGCCTCTGTCCACATCTTCCTTCAGGTCTTTGAGCGTCTTAAAGACTGTTGTTTTGATAAACTTTGCCAAGGATGTAGGTCTTCCATTAGTTATTTTTCTCTCTTTTAAATTGGTCATACATTTCTGGGTTTTTAAATATGTTTCTTAATTTTTTAGTTGAAATTTAGGCATTTGAATCTGATAATGTGGTAATTCAGAAAATCAGATTCTCTCCATTTTCGAGGAATTGTTGCTTTTTATTATTGCTTCTTTATTGTAGATTTTCTCTGTGGTGACAAACAGTCTGGGATGTAAACTTCAAATCTTTTTGAATCTTTTTCTAAGCATTTCCCTTAGCATGTGTGGTAAGTTTCAATTGTTCCCACGCATGTAGAATCTTTTAATATTCCAGCCTCTAATGTCAGGTTTCCAAACAGAGAAAAAGTAATATGAAAAAGAAGTTTCAGTGGTTCTTTAAATCCCCGAGAAGTCACTTTACCTGAGCAATAGGGTCTTACCACATGGAAGAGAGATTTAACAAGAGTATCTGCTACCTCTTTGCATGCACCTCTGAAGAAAGAAGCAGCAATCACTGATCACAGTGGAGAGTCACAACAGGTATAGAACAAGGATCTCTTCATCTGTTTTGTGTCTCTGGAGCTATTTACAAACTACTGCTGGAACACATTCCTGGATGCCTGCTTTGCGGAATGGTATGACACATTAAGTCGCTATTCCTGTGCTCTTCACTGAGGTTGATTAAAATTAACTACAATTCACTTTCCAAGCCTTCTGGAAGTATCTAACCTTCACTACATTTAAAAACTCCAAGCGTATAGCAGAAAGGGGTTTCCAAACATATAGCTCTGCAGCGTTAGTGCTTGCCTGGCAAGCCTGAGGTCATGAGTTTGATTCCCAGTACAAAACAAACAAACAAACAAACAAACAAAAAAACAGAAGGGCTTTCCAAAGTAATTTACCAACAAAATAGCTTCCTTATAAAAAAGAACTTTTTATACCAGTTTTTGGTTGTTAGAATTATATAATGTCAAGTATAAACTCCTCCACTGTGGCCTTCTCTCTGGGGAATCCACACTGCATACCACCCTGAAGTATGTTTTTAAGAAATGGCAATTTTATTGTATAGTATTTTCTTGAAAACTTACAGTGGCAAAATTTATTCTCAGGTCAAATTCATTACTCCTGAATGTGAATATCTTTATCTGATCCAGCCAGTCTTTGCGCTCTGCCCCTTTCGAATTCTAAATTCTCACTGTTTGTCTCTCCCTGTCCTCCCTCTCTCTCTCTCTCTCTCTCTCTCTCCCCCCTTCTATTGTTATTCAGCCTCAACATCTACATAAGTCCTCCCCCTTAGCCCTGGGCCACAATCAGCCTATTTCATTTTGAACCATACTTTTTGGTGTCCTACATTTCAGTGTGTCCTTATTTTCTGTTACTGCTTAATTAAGAATCCAGTGAGAATCAAATTTTGCTTCCTAAACTGTAATAGTATATCCTCAAGTTCTGCATCTTTTTTAACCTTTATATTCAAAGAAAAACTCTTAAAATATATTTTATTTCACATATCTATACAATAAGCATGAACTGAAGCAATTAGAATAAAATTCAAAGTTTTGATTGCTGATGCATACATTTAAAAATTTATATACCCCTGAATTAAAAATAAAACAAGTTTCTTTTTAGAAACACATAACGGGGCATGGAGGCTCATGTTTATCATCCCAGTATTTAGAAGGCTGAGGCAGGAGGATCCCCAAGAATCCAAGACCAGCCTGGCTTACATAGTGAGTTCAAGGCCAGTATGAGCTATATGGTAAGACCCTATCTTAAAAAACCAAAAATGAAAGAAAAACAATTGATGAAAAACACAAGATGTGTAAATTCATGCACATGGATGCAGATATTTCAACTAATAAATAAATTTATTTGACATTCTACTTAACTAGATAACAGTAAATTTATTCTTGGCTATGCTCCAGGGACAGAGGATAGTTCATAGCAGATGGTGTATAAATTTTTAGCCCTTGCAATTTTACCTTGTAAACTAGATAAAAATAATACATTTTTACTGCCAATTCAAAAGTGAAATATGGTCCAGCACAGTGGTATAATCTGTCCCAAATGTCCGATCTTTCAGTGAGTGACACTCCATGAGATTTTAATACCATATAAACAGTGACAAACCCTAAAATATTCAAGAACATCCAGTTTCTGAAATGAGAAACTCACCGTCGGTGACAGCCATCACCTGAAGTGGCCAATCTCTGACTGTGTTCTCTAGTGAAAGATCATTAGAGAGCGACAGCAAATTTCTCTGTGGACATCTGGAATTTGCCAATAGGGAGAACCAAGTCTGGTTGTGTTTCAGCGCTGGGGATGGAATAAAAATACTACAGACCCCTTGAACCCATGCATTACTCCTCACTCTTCGTACTATCAACACCACATCAGGGTTTGGACCACATATTCATCCTGAGGTTATCATGGGTTAGGTCAACATACTAGAAAGCTGCATAGTGCTTCTCCTTTGGTCAAGTCCAAGAAATTTATCATATTTTGAGACATATACCATTAACATTGTATGGAAAAATACAAGTAAACATAAATTACATACTCTACTTAGCAGTTAGGAATTCTCTCTTTTTTTGTCTTTAGTACTGGAAATTGAAAACAGGATCTCTTCCATGCTAAGCAAGTGTTCTTTCACTGAGCTACAGTCCCATCCCCACATTCCAGAATATCCTGGTGTGTTGTTGAATGTTTCCAAGTACTTTTGTTGATTGGATGTTCATATTTATATTTTTTATATTTTTCAAAGAGCCAGCTGTTTTTCTTAATGTATCACATCATTCTTTGCTATTTTTACATTTATTTTCTTTAATTTTTATTGAAAGGATTAATATTCCTGTTATCTGAGATGAAGAAAGCTTGGAAGAAGGTCATTTATCAAGGGGAAAATTCAAGAGCTGATTTACAATGTCCTAATTTTGATATATCTATTATATATCCAAGTGCAGAGGAACATGGAAATGAACCTCTAGAGGAGTACTCCAATTTACACATATGTATTTTAACTCTTGTTAGTTTGTGGCGTGTATGTAAAAGCCATGATGCTAAATGAATATATCAACTGCATAGATACATATAGAAAAGGGATGAAGGGAAAATTTCACAGCGAGGCATTCCAACGTTAAATGGGCAATGACAGGAAAAAGATCCGGCAAAGGGAGATGAAGAGCATCAAATGCAGTAAGAATAAGATGAAATTGTACCTGTGCCATGTGTGGAAAGGGGTTCACTGAGCAGAATCACCAATGTCAAGTGAGTAGGGCAAAACATTACCTTACTGGCAAAGATTCAGTAAGAGGTAAATCGGTTTAGAGAAAGACAAACTACAATATTCTGAAAGCAACAACAAAAGATGTTTGGAATAGATATTAAGAGCTACATAAAACTACTGCTTAGAAATATTGCCTCTGAAATAGGGCCAGATTTAAGTATAACAAGGAGACAGGAATGTGCAAATAAAAGATCAGGGGCCCGAAAGGGATTGCTGATGAGGGGTAGGGAATTCCTAATGAGCCTGGTAGAAGGTTTTGGGACAGAGAAGGCTGAGTCAGGGTGTAAAGGGCTTCTGCAGAGCATTACGAACGTAGCCTGGGAGACATGTGCTACCAGTGGGTAATATGTGGAAACAATCTTAGATTGGTTCCACCAGTCCTTGACTTATGGAAATTCCTTTCTTTACAATTAGGTTTGAGAATAGGTTTCAAGGTAAGGGCTTACATTATAAGAATCCCAAGTGACTTATTAAGGGTAGACATTAGTATTTTATTTTACATTAGGTGCTAGTGAACATAAATATATTACACTTAATACCTTAATATCTGGAACAAAACCCCTAAATGTCTTTGTTTGAGCAAGTGATCTGGTGAAATTTATTAACATCAACTATATAAAAAATGAGTCATCTGTTCCCTTTCCTTTCCTTCATTAGATTTGTGTGTGAGAGACTGATGATTTGTACATGAGCATGGATATATTACTTACAAGACTATATGTTTGCTTTTAACAAAATATTTCTTCTATAGGCATAGCCTGATATTTTTCTATAAAAGGTGTGGTAGATTAATGGCCAACTTATAACAGCCAACTAAACTGACTCAGCACAGCACAGGATGTGGAAGGCCACCTAAGGATTGTGGCCAACAGCATAAAAGCAGAACTGGAGGGGAAGATGGTGTACTGTTGACTCTCTTGCAGAAACTTGTAGCTTTCTTTTCCTGATATGAACTCAACTGTGTCATCCTTGGAACAACTCAGGCATTTGCTGTCACTGAGCACGGCTGTAGTTCTCTTTGGGGAAACTCTGGCCTTTAGCATCGCTTCCTGGTTCCAGGGCAGAAGTAAATAAGTATGTACTATTTTTAAACAATGCATATTTTTTTTATTTTTTAAAAAATGAAAGCACAAAACCATATTAACAAACAGACACAAATTAGCATAAAAAATAGTACCATCAAAACTGATCTACAGACAAGGTGACATGGACTGAACAGTGGTTGTTGCTTTACCTATTGATATCTTCGAAGTGTATATATATGAACCCAGAAACAGACATGCAAAATTGGTCAGACAATTAATCCTCTCAACAAAAGAAAAACACACAAAAAAAAAACGAAGACAAAAAAAAAAAAAACCACCAATAGCTGCTGCTTTGCATGTTGATATCTTCGAAGTGTGTGTTCAGGATAACACATACACACATACAAGATTGATCAAATAACCCGTCATCAATTATTCCTTAGCATTAAGTGATATAATACAATAGAAGAACCATGTTAGCCCTGCGGCATATATGTATATTCATATATACATACATACATTTTTGTCTCTTTCTTTTCTCCTTTCCCTCGTCCCATCTGTTCTTTGTTTTGAACAGATTTCCTTCATGTCTCTTAGTTTATATTCCCACCCTCAGGTTCTTACACCAGTGATACAATATGTTGCGTGCATATGTACCGCTGATTTATTTCACTTATGAGTATGGACTCCAGTTTTGACCACTTGCCTACAAAGTCCCCAAAACTGTCTTTATTTATAGGTGAATAATATTCCATTATATAAAAATGCCACAATTTTTTAATCCAGTCTTTTGTGGATGGGCACTTGGGTTGCTTCCACATTTTAGCTGTTACAAATTGTGCTGCTATAAACATGGGTGCACATATATCAGAGTGATATGACGTTTTCAGATCTTCTGGGAAAATACCCAGAAGAGGAATAGCTGGTTTGAATGGAACCTCTAGACCTAGTTTGATGAGAAATCTCCAAACGGTTCTCCACAGTGGTTGCACCAGTCTGCATTCCCACCAGCAGTGTAATAGAGTCCCTCTTTCTCCACATCCTCGCCAGCATTTGTTATTGGATGACTTTTTCATACTGGCCAGTCTTACTGGGGTGAGATGAAATCTCGATGTTGTTTTTATTTGCATTTCTCGAATGATTAAGGATGTGGAACATTTTCTCATATATTTATTTGCCATTTGTATTTCTTTGTCTGAAAAGTGTGTATTCATCTCAGATGCCCATATCTGGAATGGGTCTTTGAATTTAGACAGGTACATGTTTTTTACTTCTTTGTATGTTCTGGATAGAAGACCTTTGTCTGAAGGACAGCCAGCTAGGAATTTTTTCCAATTTGTGGATTTTCTTTTTACTTTGCTGGTGATTTCTTTAGATGTACAAAAACTTTTCAGTAGAATGAGGTCCCAATTATTGATTCTTTGAAGCGTTTCCCTTGCAGTTTCATTTTTGTTCATGAACTCTCTGCCTACTCCTATGTCATCAAGATTTTTACCTACTTTCTCTTCCAATAGGTTTAGAGTTTCTGTTTTAATGTTGAGGTCTATGATGCATTTTGACCTGAGTTTGGTGCATGGTGATAGACTGGGGTCTAATTTCAGCTCTCGGCAAGAGGCAAGCCAGTTTTTCCAGCACCATTTACTGAACAGGCCTTCTTTTTTCCAGTGGGTTTGGTTGACCCCTTTGTCAAATATTAGGTAGCTGAGTGGGTTTTTCGTTATGGTTGCATCTTCTGGTCTGTTCCATTGATTCTCAGGTCTGTTTTTTGGCCAGTACCAGGTTGATTTTATTACAGTAGCTTTGTAGTATAATTTCAGGTCAGGGATTGTTATTCCACCTGACTTGTCCTTCTTGCCCAGGATTGCTTTTGCTATTCTGGGTCTCTTCCGGTTCCAGATGAATTTGAGGCATATTTTCTCTAGATCTGTGAGGTATGCTAACAGTAGTTTAATGGGAATTGCATTGAATCTGTACAACAGTTTTGGTAGTATGGCCATTTTCACAATGTTGGTTCTTCCTAACCATGAGCAGGGTATGTTTTTCCATTTATTGAAATCTTCTTCGATCTCCTTTTTCAGAGTACTGTAGTTTTCACTGGATAAATCTTTCACATTCTTTGTTGGATTGATTCCTAAGTATTTCAATTTCTTGGTTGCTATTGTAAAGGGTATGGTTTGCTCAACTTCTCTGTCTGTTTGTTGTTCATGTACAGGAATGCTATTGATTTTTGGGTGTTGACTTTGTATCCGGCTCTGCTGCTGAATTTGTCAATTAATTCCAGGAGTTTTCTTGTGGAGTTTTTGGGGACCTCCATGTATAGTATCATTTCATCTGCAAATAGTGATAGTTTGACTTCTTCCTTTCCTATCCTTATTCCTTTAATTTCTCTCTCTTGTCTGATTGCTCTGGCTAGTGCTTCCAGAACTATGTTGAATAGGAGTGGTGACAATGGACATCCTTGTCTTGTTCCTGACTTTAAAGTGAAAGTTTTCAGTTTATGTCCATTTAGTATGATGTTGGCTGTTG